>JARJDT010020450.1:0-12925 GCA_030264655.1 Leptusa sp. GC000079
GCACGCCTAGAATTTACTCATTACCATCTAAGATCTCGAGCACTCGAGCAAAGACATCCTCCTAACAGTCCTAACCTAAGAAACTGTTTCTCTTTAAAAGAGAAAAATCGTTTTATGCTCGTCTGAATACTCACTACACATAAGTTTACTGCTTATGACGTAGGCAACCCATTATACAGATAATAAAATAAGTGAATTAAAATCTCCATATCACGACACATCGACGAAACACGAGCATTAAAAGCACAATAATTTCATTCGATGCTTGTGGTTGAAGGTCTGAAATGTTCTTTATACGAATTACAAGGCGAGTTGTCTTTGTTTTGCGGTGGACTGCGGAATTTTTATTTTTCTATTCACCACGTGAATGTGAACGTTGAGCTCCGAAGAACTAAGAAGAGTTGTTGGTGAGTATCAAAGAGCTATGTAAATTCGTTTTCTTGCACTTGTGGAATTCGCGCTCATGCAAGCCATGCAGCTGCATTACACGGTGATGAAGAATCAAAATGTTGAATCGCAGCGCAGCAAGAAGAAGCAACAAGGAAAAAAGCACGAAACCAGTCCAGTTACTTGTACAGCGCACTTGTAAGTGCAGCATGCGCATGTAATCATAATAAAAATAATCACAGCGCTAATAAATTTAATCCAACGATGTCTCTGCAGTTCTCGGAATTGGTGCAGTAATTTGCTAGTGCGGCCCTGCGCTTGTGATGCTGATGGAGTCGAAGTCAATTGCGTTTGCTGTGCGCGCACGTTTCGCAAATAATGAAAACCCTTTCAACTTTTTCTGCTGTGCACTTTTTGCTTTCGTTCGCGTTGCTCTCATGCGATTCGGCTGCATGTGTGGAACGATAATTTTTATTTTACAACTTCGTGCCCTATCTCGTCGTCGTGAACCATTCGCGTGACTCTTTAGACGCGCGATAATTATTGTTATTGTGTGCGCCGGTGCGCGTTCAGCACTTGCACCGAAAACCCTACTTTACTTAAAAGAGCATTGCTACCGATTGGCGCAAGCACAAAAGCAACATACAAAAGGTCGAAGCAATTTTCCGCGTCAATTAGGCAAATCATTGTTTTGATTGCGTTCAATTGCGTTGAGTTGCGCTGAGTTAGTTATCAAGAAATTGCGGCGCTTTCGGCAAACCAGCTTTTTACTGCTCGAGCATCAATGAAAAACTAGATTCTTTGAATGCGGCGCGCGCTTGCTTGAATCGTTGATGATTGCGCCACACACGTTGAAAACGGGCATGAATCAAAGAAAGAAAAACTAAAACATCAAGCAAGAAGTTACTTTTCTACTTCAAAACAAGACAAATAACAAAAAAATTAAGCCGAAGTTAAGAATGCACCTGCAATTACGAGATTAGTAGGCAACCAACTACACATAATTCATTGTTTTGTTCCGTGATTGCTTTTGAAATGTTTGCAATTGCGCTGCGATTGTTATTTAATTAGTGACCACGCCGTGCCAAACGACTGAAATTATTTCGACTAATGACTCCCGCCAGGCTCCAGTTAACAGCAATCGCATTTCGTTCGATCGCGTTCGGTTATGAGCAATCATTTATTAAAACTAGCAAACGGTCTAACCCATTTCTGCTAGCACAAACCTAAACATATACAAAACGGATAGTTAGTTGCAATTAGACATTTTTTCTCGTCTTTTCCATCATTAAGCACAATAAGCAACATGCGGATGTAAATCGAACGCGATATTAGATTATGATATGATTCGATTACGAATGTGGGCGTTACATGTTTGCGCACATTTGCATTTAAAGCGGCGCCTTAATTTCTTGATTCTTGAAGCATGTTCGTTCACTTCATGTCATGTTGCGAACATAAATCGTGTATGAACACCTTGCGCGCGAGTTAATTAAAAGTTGCACCAGTTTTTTTACAAACAAAATTATTCGCGCATATTCGAATCGTACAAATCGGCTTGCTCACGCGTAAAAGTTAACGTTAAAGTTACGTAATGATTTAAAAATTTGTGTATAGATGAATAAAAATGAAAAGTTGCGCAAGAAAAATTAATTAAACTCAAGTTGACAGTTGCGAAATGTGATCCTACAATCTAACCTAGAAAGTTGGCTATTCTTATTAATAAGATAAAGTACGCGATCGTGGTTAGCATTTGGGATTATTTTATTCGGTTGCGTCTCAAAATAAATACATCAACTTGTGTTGTGTGAGTCAGCTTGAAATTTATACAATTCGGTGGAATCTGAGTGAAGAATACGTAATGTGATCGTTGCCGATTGTGCGTTCGTTCGCTGTTTCTTGCTACTTACTTACTCGCCCGAACGAAGTAAGTTGCGTTGCTAGGAACTAGCACTGCGATGCGTTTCTATCTCGTGTCGTGCTCTTCATTAGTGCTGGCTTTCAGCCTGTGCGCGTTTTATTTATTTGGTTTTCTCTTTGCACGACAATTTTGACGATCTCGTGAACGAGATAACCAGCATCGAACTAGACAAAAAGCAGGCGCACTCTTCGCGGAAACGGAGAGAGCTTTTTAATCCGACCAAATAGTTTTGCAACTCTTATTTCCTTTTGTACTCATATGTAAATGCATACAAGTGAAGTACACAAGTTCAAAACGAACAACTTGGACGGACAAGAAATGCATTCGGACTTTGAGGCTTTTTGGGGAGGAAACGTCGGACGTATAGGACGTAGGGGAAGTTCGGTTCCTGGTTCAGTTTGTTATTAACCCATCGGGGATTAAGCAACCCGAGTCGGGCAACATTGCGATAAGAAATTAAACTCGCAGCAAGACTCCCTCGCTTGTGCTTAACATCGAGTAACCAGCAGCAAGAAACAGAAACAGGAAACATGGGAAACTGGGACTCTGGCAAACTGGGATAGCAATAAAAGAATTGCAAGAAAATTCGTTAGATTTGAGAGCGCGTCACACATTTGATTCGGCAGATAGCGATTGTTTATTTTACTACGATGTTTGTTGGCTAAACGTGCTGATATCGTCTTCTTCGATCGATAAGGCTTTATTTCGAGGAATGTGCACGACTGCATTGCACAATTCTTCGGTTTGAAATTTTGCTTTTTGTAAATTTAATGTTCGATTCGAAGAAATGGCGTGATTCGTGATTGTTTATCATTTTATATCGCATTTATCTCGAAGGTTGCATTCATGACATCATGGCTTACACACATATAATAATGGTTAAGTGCATAACCGCAACTTGATGAAACTCATCCGAAGCAAAGCTAAGCAATGGCAATTAAACTATTTAACGTGAGTAATCTCCGCGCTAATGTTTTCTCCGATGATTTTATTATTATTGCACGTTTGCGATAATCATAATGACTATTATACATAGTTTGAGTTTGCGTTTCAACTTCAACTCTTGTAAGTAAACAGCGTTTCAATATTTATTTACGCGTCCGCACCTTTATTTACTTATGCTTTATGCTTTAATGCAAGCTTTTCCAATTCAAGCGCGCGGCGAAGTCGAAAGCGAAGCGTTAAAATTTTAATGTCACAACGGATTTCTCTCATACCCATGCTGACAGACAATGCATGCCTGTTTTTACAGCTAAAGCCTTTCATTTATTCTTTAATTTATCGCCGATTGTGATGATGCAATCCCCGATCGGCGTCGTTCGGTGCTCGCGTGCACCTGCGACCTCCAAAGTGCTCTTTCATTGCATTTCGTAATCGTTCGATCCGCGTTGCATAAAAATATTACTCGGAAAATCTCTTTGACATGCAGCATTTCACCAGAGTAAATTTATATCTAGTTGATCCATTGGATGCCATTGATGGATTCCTTTGATGATGACGATTGCGGAGATAATAGCTGTCGATCTCGCTGTCGATACTCGCTTGATTCCTACATAGATAAAGCCAACTAGGCAACAATTGCCCGCTTTGATTTGTGCCATTCAATCGCGATCGCGACAGCAAGCAATCAAGGCGCTAATAAAAACTACATCGGTTGCGAAAAACAAACATTAAAAACATTTACAGTTTGTTTAGCGTTCTCATGTTCATGTTCTCGCTCAAATGTTGTGTGTTTTCGTTCTGTGTGGCGCTGACGTTATTTGTTTGCGCAAATAACGAATTTTTGCGTTTGATGACAAGTTTCTGCTTTTGTCAACCTTGCGAATTTTAAAGTTTATTTAAAACAAAGTATCATATTTATGAACTTGCTCTTTTGAATAAATCTTTGTCCTTTGTCCTGTTGTTTTTCTTTGTTTTGATTTTGAGTTGTTGAATGTTTCTAAAAGCGTCTTGCACATTTGACCCAATTAAATATTGCACTAGTGGTGCTGGTGTCACATGCATGCAATTCAGCGGGTCGTGTTGGGCATTGGGAAATTGGGAATATGCCCACTTTATCCCGTATTCTCTATACACTGGCAAGTTGCGCATATCAACTAGTCTCGCATGTATGGTATGAGGCGAGAGCGTGGAAACTCCGGCACGGTCGCCACGGATTTACATCGCAATTGGGAATAACCGGTCGCATGCATGTGCGACGATCCCGCCGCTATAGGACTAGGACTCACTTCCCACTTTATTCCCGCCACTCGCGCCGAAGTTAAAGAATAAAGAATGAAAAAAAAAAGAATCTTAAACGTGATTCTTCGTCGCCTCCACACACCAAGTGCTTTGCAAATACCTGACATAGACTGCCGTGGTGAAGTTTTCAAGAAAATTGTCAAGTCCTGTAGCTGCTTGGTGCGTAGTATATTGTTGGTTACTTGGTGCAGAAAGCAAGTAGTGCGCGGTTCTAGATTTCCCAGGTCGACACCGCATATTTTACTCATTCTCATTCACGTAACAGTCACCGGAAGCGGAACAAAGTTATGCTTAACATTTTCATTTTTATTATTAACATAAACAACCAGCTTAGTGCTCAGAAAAAAATCAAATCACTTTTTCTGCGTAAAAGATTAATAAATTGCTGTCACTGAACAGTTGGTTGCTATTTAATTTTCTTATTCACATTTTTTTTATTTTTATTACGAGCAAATTATTGGGGTATAACTCGCGAAGTGGGATGACAAACAGTAGATTTATATGCACAGCAGGCCCCACGTTCCTCCCTCTTCCCTCAAAAATATCCTGATAGAATAATAATAACCAGCGGCAGAGCAAACTCGATTAGAATCCCGTCCTCGACAACAGCACAACAAGCGCCCAAAATGAATGAATGTGCGTTGTACGTTGCGCAATTTTCATGGACTATGTTTGTGGACTATGCTCATTTTCAAATACGGTTTTCATTTGTCGTTCCCTAAGAAAGAGCGCGCAATGTCGGCAAACTCGAAGCGGCAATCTGTGTAATGTCCCCCAGCGGGCCGGTAAGCAGCTTACGATCGTCCAAAGTTCGCCACCGTCGCCGCCACCGCCTCCAAAGCGAAATGAAATGAAATTCACTCGCTTCAACTCGCATTTTATTTTCGTCGCTGTACGCCACACACAAGACACCAAAATGTAACGCGTTACACAAAACCTTAACAATTAACAAATATCTCTGCATTTTTCATATTACACGTGTATATTTGGTTGCATAACTAGACAAATGTTTGAATGCCTTCTTAATTGTTGTTTCTGATTGTTTCAGATCAAATCAGTGATAATGCTGCCCATCGTTTTCCTCCTCCTGTCGCTGGTCGTTGACACGATGTCTTTGCCCTGCCCGACAGGCTGCGAGTGCAACGACGACACGTTCGTCGTCAAGTGCGAGAAGAGCAAGCTTGACGTGCTGCCCATCACGCTGAACCCGGCAATACAGCGCCTTGTGTTGCGCAACAATAAGATCAAAACGATCGACGCCGCGTTTCAGTTCTATCGCGACCTGCAATACGTCGACCTGTCCAACAACCACCTGGTGAGCATCCCGACCAAGAGCTTCGTGCAGCAGGAGCGCCTCCAAGAGCTGCACCTCAACAAGAACAAGCTTTCTGCGGTGACGAACAAGACATTTCAGGGACTGAAATCGCTCACGGTGCTCAATTTACGCGAGAACTTCATCGAGGAGTTACCCCGCGGACTCTTCTCTATCCTGCCAAAACTCGAAGAGTTGAACCTGGGTCAGAACCGCATCTCGAAGATTGACGCGCTTGCCTTCGACGGATTGCTCGCGCTCCGGGTACTCTACCTCGACGATAATCAGCTAACTTCAGTACCAACGCCGTCGTTTTCTGTGATGGGTAGTTTGGCGGAGTTGCATGTGGGTCTGAATGACTTCACCGTCCTGCCGGAAGACGCTTTCGCCGGTCTCGGAAAGCTATCGGTCTTGGATCTTAGCGGCGCGGGGTTGTCAAACATCAGCGAGACCGCCCTGCGTGGCTTGACAGGTTTAAGAAGTCTGAACTTGGCGGATAACAGACTGCATGTTGTGCCCACGCAACAGATGGCGCACCTGTCGCGCCTCGAAGAGTTGACAATCGGGCAGAATGAGTTCGGTGCCTTGGAATTGAACTCGTTTAAAGGGTTGAGCAACCTGCGCAAATTGGACATTACGGGTGCGACGCACCTGGAGCGCATCGCCAAAGGCGCTTTCAATGACAATTTGAACATTGAGACCGTAATCCTTGCCAGTAATCGTAAGCTCGAACAGATTGAAGATGGCGCTCTGGTCGGACTTCCAAATCTCCGACATTTGATTCTTAGAGAGAACGCGTTCACGAGTTTCGGGGAGGCGATGCTCTCGTGGAACGAACTGCGTTCGCTCGAACTCACCGACAACCCCATCCATTGCGACTGTCAATTATTATGGCTGGGGAACCTGCTCGCGGTGAAGAACCTCACCACCGTGCAGTGCGCAGCCCCCGCGCAACTCAAAGATAAGGTGTTGCGCACGCTCAGCGCGGACGATCTGGGGTGTTCGTTTCGCGATCCACGCCAGAAGTTCATCCTCGTCACGCTCGGCGTCAGCGCACTGCTGCTCGTGTGTATCATGGGCGCGCTGCTCTTCAGATACAGGCAGCGCGTGCGCGAAGCGCTCAAGCAGCACAAGTGGAACAAGCGCGCCGCGATCAGCCGCAAGGAGCACGAGTACCAGAAGACGTTCTCGGACGACGAGTTCATCATGCGCCATGCGCAACAGCACCACATGAAGCCGATACCGGTGACGGAATTGTAGCTAGAACTGAGCGCGCCGCCGCCGACGACGACTAGTGTGTTCTGCGTCGATGCGATGGATGTTGGGGGGCGGCGCGCTAGCGGGCGGACACCACGGGGCGCTGGGGGCACTCTGCCCGTGACTGGCTTCACGTACATAACGGGCGACACCTGCCGGGCGCACTCGCTTACTCGGAATACGCTCAATGGCGACAGTATGAGCTTGCATCGTAATGGTTATCCGCGGTATCATCACCATCATAGAGACATTTATCAGCACCAACAACATTAACGTGTTTTTTTGAGTTGTGTTGAGCTGAGTTGTGCGGAAACAGTGAACAAACTTTAAGAGTGCACTGAAAGAATGAATGACGTTTAAGTGTCCCAGAACTGTCAAAATTTATGTTATAACCTAACAAAAATAAATCCATTCCACAATGTGATTTTACGAAATTTTAGAGACTGTACAGTATTAGATTTAAGAAAAAAATCTTTTTATTTTACACACACACACGCATTGGAAAACAACAAACACACGAATCATACGATAACAAAATGGCGGCATTAACTGGCGACTGTAGCGACTGATTCATCATGTGTTCATTAACTTAAATTAAATTATATATCATTAGGCGGAATGTGAACGACGAACGTGATATTTCAAATTACTAATATTTTAGCGCAAGCTCAACAACGTTTTATGTTTTTTGTGCGTTTTTACAGTTTTTGCAATGTTTGCCAGTTCTCTTGTGCTAAAGTTAATGCAGCCATTTGCTATTTATAAATTCAATGAAATTGAATGCCAAGTTGAATAAACACACAACATAAAACATTACAGACACACTGCATTTTATGGCAGCATTTGCAATGCGCAGGCAGCAGATTTTTCATATCTTTGTTTCGTTTTTCGTTCACTTTAAACAACTCCAGAGTTCATTTGTAAATATTATAGTAATTATAACACATGCAATATTAATATTTAAACTCTACAAAATATGGAAACGAAAAGCAAGAACAGAAAAACTGTGTAAATAGTCGTTTTAAATACGTAACGATAATGATTATGAATGAACATTATTTATTTGCGTTCGCATTCAACAATATTTAATTTGTAAATTTTGGAAAGAAAGTGTTGTGCGGTTGTGATGATTTGTTTTTGTAATTTGCTATTTCGAAATCAAAAGCGAAGCGAAAAGTCCAGTGATTGATTGATTTCTTTTATTCTATTTATTTATTATTTTATTATTGTACGGTGAACAAAACAAATTGAAAATATTGAAATGAAACTAGTCACTCAGCGTCGTAATAATTAATAAATAATACTAACTATAAAGCTATTTAAATAAAATTGCGAATGAATCGATTTTGAATGAATTCGGAAATAAAACTATACAAGTGTGATTGATAAATTTGCGAAACGTGGACGAGTTTTATATTTAATAATTGTACATATTATATAATATTATAGGTACTGATGATATAAATCTATAAACTAAAGAGTTTTTTTGTACATAAATATAAATAATATTAATAATTTAAACGAAAACAACAAACAAACGACACGTGCAAAATGTATCGATTGTATTTACAAAAAGTATATTATTAAAGACATTTCTTTTCAATACACCTTGTATTAACATTCCGTTTTCCTACTCGAAATTCCATATTTTTTATTTTATGTGTATTGGGTTGCATATTTTCAATTCAATTTAGGATATTTGGTTGCCTTTAGCCTATAGCCTATGTGCATAAATAACTATTACAAATTCCGTTTGGACACGAGTACTCTTTATTTTTTTAATTTTGTTTAATTTACCGTTCAAGGTTTTGTTAATATACGAAAATTGCTGGTATTAGTTGTGCAGTTCGTACATAAATCGAATATCTTTCGCATGTTGCTCAATGCCGGGAATCTTCATCGCGGGATCAATTTATTTCGCCCAACTTTTGATACGTTTCGACATAAAAGTCTTTAAAACCGACTCCCGCAGAAAATTTCTGCGAAATAACCTGCGAAAAGAGGTAAAACATATTTCTTTGGTTGTATTGTGCCAACGAATGTCAACATTCAGACTTGGTCGTAGAAAAACATATTTCTTTTCGAAAAACTTTGTATTATCCACTTTTTATTCGAAATTCTCTATTTTTTTATTTTATATGTATTGGGTTGCATTTTTTCATTCAATTTAGTGCATTGGGTTGCCTATGGAAAAATCGTTAGTACGTGCATAAATAAATAATTATTACAAATTCCGTTTGCGCACGTGTTTTTTGTTTTTTACTTTTGTTTAATTTAAAATATTCAAGGTCTTATTAAATCATGAAAATTGCTATCATTAGTCGTATAGTTTGTACATAAATCGAATATCTTTCGTATGTTCCTCAATGCCGTGAATCTTCATGGCGGGATCAATTTCGCCTAACTTTTGATACGTTTCCGCATAAAAGTCCTTAAAACCGACCCGCGCAGCTAATTTCTGCGAAATAACCGACGAAAAAGCGGTAATCGTAGCAGGGATGCCAACATTCTTGCAGAGCAATTCACGTGCGTCTAGTAACTTCTCGCCAAGTCCTTCGCCCCTGTAATTAGGCCGGACATAAAGTCCCATCGCTTTCATGCACGTTTGCAGGTTGAACTCCTTATGAAAATCGCGCTGTTTTTCAGCATATTCAAAAATGCCGAACAGTCTTTTGATTGTTTCACCCTCGACCTACAAAAGTATTTTAAATTTTATTTATTTGTGTCATTTTGAGTGTTTTTATTAAAATTATACTTTGGGTTCGTCTGGTTTGTCCGCTTTGGACTCCGTTAAAATATTAAAACCAGCAAGTTTCGCATTGTTTTGCGCATCGTTGGTCAAACAAACAATCGTGTACATTTCATGTAGCATTTCATTCCACATGTCTGTGAATTCTTGCATACTTCGCGGGTCCTCTTGACATTCTACAAATAAGCGTTAATTGATAACTTAAAATGAACAAATAACTCAAAGTGCGTGCTTAAATATTTCGTCGTAGGCTCATCGCCAATGAATCGATTAGTTAAATTATCCATTATCTCGGGAAACATTTTTTCAGTTGCGTCTTGAATCCAGTATTCTCGGCGTTTGCCATTGATAAGTTGTTTGCCTTCGAACCGGCAGTAGATTTTAGGAAATTCACGTTTAGACATCGCGAAACAAACAACAAGCTTATGAGAGTCTTTTCAGTTTTGATACTTTAAAGTGACTAAACGAAATCTGCGAGCGCTTTAAAATATAAACTACAATTATATGCAAACATTCAATGAACGACCAATGGAAACACTCGATTTATTAAATTACACTAATCAACTCGTGTACGTTTCGTGTCGCAAAATACTCATCAATAAATATTTAATAAGCAAGAAACTTTAACTTTCAAGCACGTGCATATTTATATGATTGCGATGAATACGTGTTCGTATATCGTATAAGGATTTTGTGTAATCAAAAAACCGGTCTGAAGGTCTGAAGTTTATTAAATATGTATCCAAACATTACTTATCTGAACTATTTTTTGTTATAAGGTCGTTTGGCGTTCCAAAACAACCACAATACAAATTAATAATCGTAAAACATGCAACTTCGAACATAAATTATGCATGTAATCCAATTATATCGACTAAATCGTCAAAATATGTTCGTTTATCTTGAATATAAAGAATAGCTTTTAAACATTTTTGAATATGGGTATCCTAGCTTGCGACATCTATGCCTAATGTTTTTAAAGATTGCAATAGAAAACTGTATTTACATTTATTGAGTTTCGTCAACTCAACTTTCCAATTACAGAGGGGGCTAATAAAATCTGCATTGAATTGAGGTACTTTGCACAGAAAGTAGAGTCCCACAGAAAGCTATAGTGAGCGTCCTCTATCAACCGTGTAAATAGTTAAACACACTTTTAGTACTAATACTTTTCCTACCGATTTCCTATCGATAGACGCGGACTGAGCAGTAAGTAGAAAACTTTACATAAAACAGAGAGAAAGTAAACATAACCGTAAATTAATTCTGCAGGCTGTGACTGTGATCATCTACTGTGATTATTTTGTTTCCCAAAGAGTAAAAGCAGTAAAATAATCATCTCTAGTAAAATGTCGCACATAGATAGAGATTTAGATTTATCAAATGCTTCGCGTGGTGTATGGCTTGTTAAAGTACCCAAGTACATTGCAAGCCGTTGGGAGAAATCTCCAAGTGATATTGAAGTAGGCAAACTGAAAATTACCAAGTTAGTAATCCATACAAATTCTCTTATCATTGTATTTTAACACACAAACTAAATTGATGAATTTACAGTACACAGGGACAGAAACCTCAGGTATCGTTGACTTTATCACAGGCAATATTAAATGCGAATGAACCAGGTGAGGAGCCTATACCCAAAGATCATCGCCTAGACTTTTCCACAGTAACTCAGCAAACATTGGGGGTCTTTTCACACCAGATTCGTATGCATAGCTACTTTCTCGTAACAATTCAACTCAACTGTATTAAAATATATTTTGCAGCTGCCAAAACGGATTCAGTAGTGCCTGAAACTGAGAAATTGTTCATGGAGGGAAGTATTGTACAAAAATTAGAATGCAGGCCATATGCAGACAACTGTTACATGAAACTCAAGCTAGAGTCGATCAGAAAAGCGTCTGTGCCAAACATGCAAGCCAAACAACTAGAGAGAATTGTGCAGAACTTTAAGCCTGTCTCAAATCACAAACATTTGGTTGAATACCAACAGAACAAGAAGGCCGAGGGCAAGAAAGCCAGAGATGACAAGGAGGCTGTGTTGGAAATGCTCTTTGCTGCATTCGAAAAGCATCAGTATTACAATATTAAAGATCTGGTCAAGATTACGCGACAACCTATTACTTATCTCAAGGAAATATTGAAAGATGTCTGTAATTATAACCTGAAAAATCCACACAAGAACATGTGGGAATTGAAGCCTGAATATCGTCATTATAAAGAGCAGAATGAAGCTGGAGGAAGCAAGAAGGATGCGGAAGATAATGATTCTGATGATGATGATTGATTAATTTCAAGTTAAATACAACAAAATGTTTGTTTTCATTTATATTGTTCCAAGATATTTTTTTTATTAATAAAGTAAATTATAAAGATTTCTACATAAGTCTATTTGTTCGGGGGACATACTGTATTTTGAGCAGTCTTTTACTTTTCGACTAAGAAGAAAAGTTTCGTATTGGAGCTGAATTTTGATGTTGAGGTTTTAGTGGATCTCCACGAATTATTATTACTTCGCGGTCTAATGTAGTATACCTATAGAACAGAGAAGTATACGTGATGACCAACATTTTCGATGTCGAGATTTTGATGGATCTCCATGAATTGAGGTCCCCTGAATCAAAAGCTGAAAATTTTACACCTGTTAGATAGCCATTGGGAATAGAACTGATTAGATTTTGGGCCAGATTGGAAAATGCCTAACCTCAAAAAAAATAAGCATATTTTCTCTAAAATGTATTTTTCATTGTCAAATTTGCAATTTTCTATTTAAATGTTTGCATTAATATTGAATGCTGTAGACGTAACCATGGCAACCTTAACAACGTAAGCCCAAAATCTAATCAGTTCCATTCCCAATGGGTACCACCTGCAAAAAAAGCTCGATCGGATCAGCGGTTTAGACGCTATCGTTTTCACAAATTTAGTGCGTTCAGACTACCGCGGTGAAGTTAGCCACCGATTTCTGGCCACCATTTTATATCCTCCATCCATATACGTTTATGAGATCTCCGAGCTAACACGAGCGGGCACAGCGTTGCCAGTTCTAAGCGCTTGA
>JARJDT010020452.1:0-17324 GCA_030264655.1 Leptusa sp. GC000079
ATAGAAAACTGAAAACGAGTGTCATTAGTAGAAATGCGATCCGCGTTTCTCAAAGGAATTTCCATTGAATTCCTTTTGCGACACATGAATAGGACCGCAGCATTTCTGACAAAAATATGTGCGTTCAAATTGAATTCCTGCTAGTTCACTTTGGAATGTTAATGTAAATGCTCTGCCGCCCTAGTCTTGCATCAAAAATATAATTATTTCCATATCTAAACTAAACTAATGACTAAATATGATGACCCAACTTGAGTTGAGTTGTTATAGTTTAGTATTCCATTTCGCGAAGCATATTTTAAATTTTGTCAATTAAACATTCGCTTAAACTTTATGAACTATACTATTCTTGGATATTTCTGATAAATTCTAATGTACAATAAAAAATGTTGGACCAACTTATTTAATTTGCCAATGCCAATAAATATTGAGTTCCAATTAAGTTTCTTACCTGATCTTTAATAATCGGGATTTTATATCCTGCAGCTATAGCACAAAATTCTCTGATAAATTCCTGGCATTACAGCGCATTTTACCCTCATATAAATACCCCATCAACCCCTTTTCACTTCTCACTCACTTAACTTCCGTGTCCGCGATAAGACGATGAAGTCCACTTATTTAATATTCGCATTAGCGCTTTTAATTTTAAACCACAATCAAAAGTGTTACGCTAATGAGAATCAAATTTTTCATATAGTCCTCGACCAGGATGGACAAGTAACACTTGATTGGGCTTTAGATTACACTAAAGAAATGATTTGGTTTGAAATACACTTACCGCGTGAAGATTTCGGCTGGTTTGCGTTCGGTTTCGCCGATTTCGGCGATGCTTTTCCGGCTGATTATTATTTATTGTGGACCGATTGGCAAAATAGTGTCGCATTGCAAGTAAGCACCCTTCAAATAAAACTTATAAAAACTGCATAAATTGTATTAAAGGATGCTTGGGCGGATGAAAAAGGCGTTCTTCATTTAGACAAACAACAAGACGTG
Source organism: Leptusa sp. GC000079 (assembly GCA_030264655.1). Classification (NCBI taxonomy): domain Eukaryota; kingdom Metazoa; phylum Arthropoda; class Insecta; order Coleoptera; family Staphylinidae; genus Leptusa; species Leptusa sp. GC000079. The sequence goes on from JARJDT010020452.1 coordinate 997, forward strand.
ATCGGTTATCACATGAAACAACGCGGCAAAGTAATAAAATTCACTTTTCACCGCAAATTCGACACTTGCGACCACAATGACTACATTATACAGGAAGGTACCACCCATATAGTGTGGTCCAAAGGGAGTGAATTTGTGCATCATCTAAACGGTCTGAATATTAGCACGCGCGATTCTGGTATGGTGCGAACGCAACTTCTTAAAAATTTAGATGTTCTTGAAGAACCGCCGCCAAATACAGAAAAACTTGAAATACGCGTTAGCAAAGTCAGCGTTCCAAACTCGGATACGACATACTGGTGCAAAGTATTCAAACTTCCTGAGAAGTTCCTTGAAAAACACCATATCTTGAAATATGAATCAGCCATCGACGCAAAAAATGAAGGGCTTGTACATCACATGGAAGTCTTTCATTGTGTTGCACCAACAAGTGAACCAATTGCAGAATATTCAGGTTCCTGTTTTGCGGCGGACCGTCCCAAATCTACACAAGTCTGCAAAAGGGTCCTTGCAGCGTGGGCGATGGGTGCTAAAGGGTTCTCGTATCCTGACGAAGCGGCGCTCCCAATTGGGGGTCCAGATTTCAATCCATATATTATGTTAGAAGTGCATTATAATAATCCCCAAATGCACTCGGGACTTATTGATAATTCTGGAATAAGATTTTATGTCACTTCTGAACTGAGAGACATGGATGCGGGTGTTATCGAATTGGGATTGGAGTATACAGATAAAATGGCGATACCGCCCAAACAGGATTCGTTCTCTTTGAGCGGATATTGCGTTTCAGAATGCACATCAATAGTAAGAACTACATGTGGTAAATGGTAAATGCAAAATATTTATTTAATATTGCAAACATTTTAGAGCGTACCACCATCGGGAATAACAATTTTCGGTTCACAACTACATACGCATTTGACAGGAATACGCGTACGCACTCGCCATTTCCGGAATGGTATTGAATTGCCGGAAGTCAATAAAGACGACCATTATAGCACGCATTTTCAAGAAATTCGGAGATTAAAAAGACCAGTTACAGTGTTGCCTGTAAAATTAATTTTTATGTAAGATAAATTATTGCTGTAACTATTAACCATTTTTAGGGTGATGCATTGGTGACAACTTGCGATTATCGAACGAGCCACAAAGATAACATAACTTTGGGTGGATTTGCAATAAGCGATGAAATGTGCGTCAACTACATTCACTATTTTCCCGTCATTGATTTAGAAGTATGCAAGAGTTCCATCAGTAACGATGCTCTTAAAACATATTTTCAATACATGCATGAGTAAGTTCTGGTTTTTTTTCCATGTTAAATATTTATGCGGTAAAATTAAAAATGTTTTAGATGGGAAGATCAAGATATTTCATCCAAGAAAGGAATCTCATCTAATTACGCATCTATTAATTGGAATAAGATGCGCGTTGAGCTGTTAAAAGACGTATACAGTGAGGCGCCACTAAGTATGCAATGCAATATGTCGAGTGGTGACCGCTTCCCCGGTTATTGGGAGAACACGCCACTAACTTCTATTCTCAAACCGCTTCCTCCTCCAAAGCGCAAATGCTTTAAGGATTCAAATTTAAATGACTAAATTAATTTCATGTTGTATGGTTTTGGAATGAATTTGGAAATGAGTTCAAGATCAAAGCCTAATTTGTTGTAATGCTGAAAACATTGAAAACCATTCATTTTATTATAGCTATTAGTTATTTATATAATTACAAATACATGAAAACTTCTTAAAAATACCTATTATCATAAATATTTTACATGTTAATTCTATGTATATCTACACTACTTAACTTCTAAATTTTAACCGAAAAATAAAGCTGAGTTACAGCAAAAAATAAAAATATAAAATTGTGTGTAAAAGCAAAACGTATTTCATTTCTTAAATTTTGAAAAGTAGATTTGTAGATTGTAGAATACACGAAAAAACTTAAAATCGCATTGCATCGCTGACATAGATTGCAAATTGGCAATCTAATTTCTAACAATTTCGCAATTGTTCTTCATTTTTCACTTTGTTATAATAATCAGTAAATTGAATTCAGTTACGAATTAACATGATTTATTTTTCAATCTTTACTTTTTTGTTATGCGCGTAAGTAATAAACATTGCTGCTCACCGACAAGACTCGCGCCATTGACAATCACTCAGGCAAATCACCATCGGCCTGCACTGACGCCTTGACAAAACAAGACCTTGCCACAGATTCGAACAACCTGTAAATGAACCACACAAATTAAGAATGTGGACTTGAATGAATGCATTTATGCAAAATAAAAAGTACTTACTTCTCTATTTCTGAAGCGCAGTGGACGAATTCATGGGTCCAGAACTTGTACGTCGGATTCTTGATGAGCTCAATGAATGTAATAAGCAATCCCCAAGGATGCGGCCGATTGACAATCAATCTCTCCAACAGAACCCGCGTGATCTGTTCCTGTATAGCTTCAGTGTTAGCCTGCTCAAAAAGATGAAGCAATGTGCATGAAAAATAATGCGTGTGGCTGTTGGGATAACGTAGCTGATTGGCGATGGCGTTAAGAAACAGGAATCTGCCTTCCGTGTCTAAATCAACTGCAAGATTCTGGAAGATGTCCATATGGGCGCTGTGCGCAATTGTTGTCATGTTCGGCGTGAGACTCTTGCCACGAATATATGAGATCGCTTGTGTGCCCACATAGAGGACAAGCGCGTTCATCAATGGGATGTTGTAGCGCATACCCGGCTCATTAGAGACTTGCAAATTGCTCCTTAATTCCGAAAGGAAAGTAACAGGCGTGCGCAATTTAAGATACGAATCTAAATCCTTCTTGAATGATGCAGGTGTTATCATCGACGCGAAATTTGTAAGCACGCGCGGCACGTACGCAATTTCTTGTAAAATGTCCACTTTGAGGTTGGGCGTGAAAGGATCCGGCAAGCGCATATTGCGCGGGAACGCTGAGAGTATCAAGTTCCGCATTTGGATGCAGTTTGGTGGAATAACATCGCAGAAACCGTAATGGTAGTCGCATAAGAATTCCGGGAAATCATGCAATAGCACCAAGAGAACACGTAATGTTCCTTTGTACAACATTGTCACAGGTTTAGCCAACTCGGCATTGCGCAAGAACGGCGATAAATATTTGAACAAGTCAATCAAGAGCTGCGCATACATGGCCCATCCTTTTTGTTGTGGAGTTGCTGCTAACATTCGACCCATAAAAACTCTATGCGAGACCAATTCCAACCATGCATAACAGAAACCGGCAGCTTTTGACGGACGCAGAATGTGCAGTGTGTGGCAATAAGCGGTTAGCACGTGGAAATTAATCGCTTCAAGGACCGCCTCAGGCGCATTCAGCTCCAAAAATAACATAATGAAAATGCGATGGTATGGAAACTGTTGGAACTCAATGCCGCGTTGTTCGTGATCTTGGAGTAAGCAACCGGCAACAATGCCTAGCACCTTATTGAGCAAATGAATCTTCGTGGTCGTATTATTGGAATCACCCGAATGCTTCACCAACAATGCAACTAATCTAACAAACGCGTCCAAAGTATTGAAACACTTTGCGCGGATGTGGTTGCTACTGAGTGGCTGGTTTTCCATGTTCCGATAAACAATCTCGACACACATCTGAGTAGACAGTCTGAAGAAACGCGTGATCAAGTCATCTGTCTTCAGAATGCCCTGCATGTTCATTTGATGCACGAACATACTGAAAGCCTTGGTCGAATCACGGCCGGTTGGTTGTGCGTTGTAAATATTGATCCAATCACGAATGAGGAAGTCGGTCTTGTCCATTAGTCCTGGCGGATCTTCGTAGTTTGGAGCGCGTACTTGCAGAATTCCGTTGTGGATATGCACGACAGGGCCTCCAGCTCTGTCGCCCATAATTGAGGGATCATGTTGTTGCCGCAACAGTTCTAAAACTGACGTCAGGGCCTCAGGAGGCGGACGCAAATGCGAGTTGATCTTCATCATCATTTCGATAGTATTGCCAAATTCACTTTCGCTGACGAATTGGTTGGATCTGTCATCAACCAAGAGGTTTTGGACTAAGACGGTGGCCATTGTGACGGCACGGTAGTTCGGACCGTTTTCCATGCATTGCGCTAGGGCGAGATCAAATGTCGGCATGTTAACTAAACCAGCGCGGATGAGTGTCTCGACGGCTATTTCGTTGTATCTAAGTTCTTCACGGAAGTCAGATAGGATCCGTGTGACGTTCTTGTTGATCCATTGTTGGCCGTATGCTCGCGGATCTTGCAATGATTTAAGAATGCGAACGATGATTTCCTTGTATTTGTTGTTCACAGGGTCACTGTCATTGGGTAGAGCACCTTCTTGCAATGAATCCACACACTATAAACAAACATTAAGATATACTACAGGCTTACATTTTATTTAAGTAGTTAGTAGTACCTTTTGAATGATTGTAATAGATGCTCCAATTTCCCTGTTGTGCATTGAAAACATCAAACATTCCCGAATCATTACCATGCAATTGTACATAACGGCATAAGCACTCTGGCCGTTTGTTGCCTGAATGAATTGATCCGTTTCAAGCACCAACTTCTCAAATAGTGCAATCAATTCATCTGATTGTGATGGTTGGAATGAAGTGTTGGGCGTATGCGGTGGTGGTGCTTGCTGTTGTTCTATAATCACTGTGGGTTTTGGTATGAACAGAGCATTATCGCGTTCAGTTAACGGCAAGAACCCGGGGATGTTACGGGCAAATTCTTCATAAACCGACATTTGAGACGGGCTTATACCGCCGACTTTCAGACGAATCTGTTCCGGCATTCTTTCAGCTTGATAAGTCAACGCGATTGGGTCACAGTAACGCCTGAAAATTCCCCAGACAATAAAAACATTGAACAGCTCAAAACAAAACAAAAACTTACCGTGCTTCTTGTCTAGCAATCTTTCTCAATTCAAACTCATTAATAAGCCTCTTGTCCATTTCCGGTATAGCTTTTTCAATAGCCGTCTTCTGAATGAAAGCGCAGGCAAACTCCATATTATCTTGTGCAATAAGATTCGCTGCTTGTTCAATCATATCTTTCTGCTGCGCCGTGGGGGTAATCAAAGCAGTCTTCATCGCGAGTTTAAATTGTGTGTTAATCGATGTTAACAGTTGATCTCGGCAGGTGATCATTGCCATTCCAGCGGTTAAGTTGCGCACCATGTAATGAGACGCCGAACGCATTCGGTTCTCGTCAGAGTCCAGCGCAAAATCCTTGCGGATTATGTGTTCGCAAGTCTGGAGAGCGATTTTGATTGATCTATCAACAACTGGCGCAATCCAATCCTGCACTGCGCGGTCAATAGCACCTTTGACAAGGCTTTTAAGTTGTGGTTGGGTTTGAAACAACAAAATCGATGGACTGATAGTGATGTGCGTTTGGAAAGAAGCATTGCCTGACAATTGAATGTCCATGTAGCTGAATCGTGGCTCAGGAGCAGCAACATTCGATGTTGGAGTACTGCTGTTGTTTTGTACCACAGGCGGTGTGCTTACAGCTTGTTGAGCAACTTGAGACAATTCCGGTTCGTTCATTATGGCCTGAATGGCCAACTGTGAAGTCACCTGAGTGACATCTTTCTTTGCTCCCATGGTGCGCAGTTGCAATTCGAGTTTCCGCAAAACTTCCGGATCTTTAAGAATGTTCGTCGGTTTTAAGTTCGTAATTTCGATGTCTAATGTCTTGCAGAGGACTTCAATTTCGAATTTTAAGTTGAGTTTCAAGTCGGGTTCTTGGTGCATCTCCGCCAGGACGTTCATTATAGCTATGGTCCATGGATTGGGCGATTTGAATACTTTGCTCTTAGCGCAAGACTCTAATATTTTCGCAATGAAGGGAACAATGTAGAGGAGTTCCTGTTGACCTTTGTGATATGCCTCAATGAGGAGACTTTTCAGGTCGATGTCGATTTGTAGGATTGGTTTGTTACGTCCCAGAGTCATCATTCCCAACCAATGTCCAAGGTTTTTCAATAGTGAACGATCGGAAAAGTTGTCAATAACTTTATCAGACCTCAGCAAAACTTTAATATTCCTGAAAGTTTCTTTAGTCACCATTCGGTTAACATCAGGTACTTTCAGTACATCCAAAAAGTTTGAATACAGTGCATGGAAATTCAACTCTATCGAAGCGCGTTTCATAACCAAATATTGAGAAATCCATGCCCAATACTCTTCAGAGACAATATCACGCAATTCGTCGCATTTCTTTTGCAAGTTCAACTGACTCAAATTATTGAAGATGAAAGCAATCTTGTCCTGTAACTGTTCGGGCGGCGACATAATCTTCTCTTCTTTTTCGGTTGCTACGAGTAATGTGTCAATATTTGTAGCGTTAGCTATCGATGGCCGGCTACCCAAGCTCGTTGCCGAACTAGTGCTCACCTTACTCACTGTTGACGAAGCTGAAGTTGTTTTGTATCCTGGATTACCAATCGGGGGGCCGAGAACAGCAACCAAATTCGCCGGCAAGACCGGGCCTTGCGGTTTAGTTGGCGGTTCAGCACTTTGCAATCCATACTCAACATATTCGATAAGATGTGCCGGGAACTCAGCGAAATGGAGAATAGCGCGCACATGTTCACAATATTTGTGGTATTCTTTGAGTCGTGTTTTGAAGCGATCCAATGCGGCAATCCCAAAATAATACATTTTGGAACCTTCCGGTTTACGTAATGCATCCAAGACGAAGCGTAGAGCAAGTCCGAGTGCCATGTAGCTCGTTACCAAGCCTCGTTCAATAATACCCCCGAATAGCTGGGCGGTAATATGCAGTTCCTTATCCGGATATTGTGGAAAGAAACGATATTCCTCGAACAAATTTCGAAGCATACAATGGAAAACCTCTCTTTCGCGTTTAATTGGGGATTCTTGAAACCTCTTCAACATTTCAAGTACTTCATCAATAGACAATGTTGGATGCGGTGGATGGTTGTAGATCCTTTGGAAGTAACTGTTCGCTTCGTCTTCGATATCTTTCGACACATTCGGCGCGATTTCCGGAAAGAGTGTGTTGTCAGGAATGCGTGGTTTGTCCATACCAGGAGTTGGTCCACCCATGCGTCCCAATGCACCAATTGTATTCGGCACCAGTGAGGCGCCAGTCCCCACAGGTCCTTGATGCATCGGCATAATCGGGAACGGACTGTTCGAAGGACCCGCGGCCAGAATTCGGTTAGGCGAACCTGGAGATGGTACCAATGGTCCGAGTCCACCTTGCAGTGTAATGTTGGCTAAGGAGGAGCCAATTGAGGATATTCCCTCAGATGTTGAGTTGTACAATTGACCGGCAAGGCTCGAAGGATTGAACGGTCCGTCCATGCCGCGATGTGGTCGCATAAGCGCCGGTTGTCGAGTTTTAAGTAATATTTGATAATTTGTTGTTATAGTACCAATGGCGTCATGACAGTCTTGAGATAAATTAATAAGCTGCGTGTTCGTTAGGCAGATAACAATCGTGGTGAGTGTTTCGGACGGCAGCATACTAGGTTTGAGGGAATCTTCACTTTTGCCCATGATTTGCGGGCACCGTCTATGCAAGAACTTGATGCAAGCAGACACGAAACTCTCGCCATGTTCACGGATCTTGTCCTGCAGCCACTTTTCAAGCTTCAGGTATTCTCTGCGCGATGCCAGACAGGCCAGGTCAATGATAAAAGGGTAAGACTGAACGTTAAGCAGCATCGACAAGGCTTTCAAGTCTTGCGCAACATCAAGAATACGGGAAAGCCGCGCTTGATCGCCTTCACCACGCGCGTACCATTCAGCCATCGAATGCATAATCGTGTTCCTGATATTACCGTTCTGTGAATGCCATGCGTGATGCAAGATCATGGCAGAGTTGGCATGATTGCCAAGAAACACCGGAAAAAGCACAGCCAACAATTCTTGTCGTAAGACGTTCAGCGGTCCAGGGGCCTGCAGTAATGAGAGAATCAAGACGTCTGGGCAGTTTTGAATAGGAAACTTGTACAATTCCTGTACCTGCGAATAGCAGCCGCATTCCGCGATCGAAAGCAGCATTTCTACTAAATTCATCGACCGCCATGTCGCCAACTCTTTGCTGTCTTGTTCAGGTGGAGTTTTCAACACGTCAACGGACACCAAGTTACACGGATAATCCGAAAACGAGAACACATCCGAATTCTTCAATATGCTTTGAATCAAACTTAACTGACCATCGATATTTAACCAGCGCCGGTAGAAGTGTTCCACTGGAAACGCATCCGCGCGGAAACCGGAGGCTTGTAACCCGCAACGAAGTGCACTTATTAATAAAAACAAACTTGGTCTGTCTTTGATTAAGAACTCAGGTTGGTCAAGTTCATATGTTACGTTGCTCCACGATAGGTTTGGCACGATTTCCATTAGTGCTTGGACGAAAACCTCCACGTTCCATGACGTTAGCCTGCCATCGTTTCCTTTGTTAAAGGAGCCGGGTGTTTGGATGCTCAGTGATTCGTCCAAGCCATTCACTGTCCGGCACATAATGATGAAGATCTTCGCCACCTGGACCGGCGTGATATCGTTGCGATTCACCTTCAGCAGATAGTTGCGGCATTCTTCATGGGAAGACGTAAAGCCATAACCCAGTTCTTTGATGAGATCCGCCATTGTGCAGTCTAAGATACCCCCGGATAAACCGGGGCCCTCAGCTGACATCTCCGGGATAAGCTCGCACTCTTCTGGATACACCAATGGCGCTAGGACGACTGGGACCAAACCTTTCGGAAAGTCGCGTTGTAACGCGTTGAGGAACGACGTCTCAAGATCGGGACTGATCGCCACTTCTTTGGGTGCTTTGAAGATCGCCGTTAGGATGATGTGGAGAACTTCAGGGGTGGTGTCATGCAAGCCGCCTTCGTGCTGGCTCCCACTACCTTCGGTGTCGATGTAGGATTTCACCAGTGCTGGGATGCAGATCTTCAAATGCACTTGCGCCAGTAAGCCGATCTCTTTGTTTTCGGAGTGGATGAGCGCAAGTGCAAAGACTACCTCATGAACAGCTGAAAGTCGAAGGCACTTGCACAATTGAGGGAAAAACTGTGGTCCAACTTTTAGACTCTGCAAACGTGCAGAAAACAATTCATTGCTAGCGCTAAAAGACATAAAAAATCGAAATTACCTTATGATTGTTTATGGAATTGTCTGTAACGTAACAAATTGACGAAACCAGTGACGGTTTGTTGAGCGTCGAACAATGTTGCAACACCTGATTGTGTATTGTCGGTGTTGAGATTTTACTCGACGTCTCGCTGAAATCCACGGAGAGAAAGAGGCATTGGACCAAGTGTCTGTCTGCTTCTAGTCCATGAAGACTCACCAGCTATTTAGTCGAATGAAACACACAAATGTTAATTAAAAATCGGATCGCTGCGCTGAGGCTGAGAGGCAAAGAATCGACTCCAACTCCGCTGCTGGTGCTGGCGCTATACGTTCATCGAACCCGAAAGACCTTGAGATTATTCAACACTTTCGCTAGGAGATCGGGAGTTTCGCAATGGTCGACGACGAGGGTTAAAACGTTGGATAAAACTCGCGAATATTATCGAGAAATGCACAGGAAATAGTTCGCATTCATCAATATACGAAGAAGAAGCACATGAACAGAAATCAAAACACCTTTGTTCCGGCGAATGCGAAAGCTTCGGCCGTTTGCGCATCATACATCGTTCTGCATCTTCACTACAAATGCACGCAACCAAACACAAATATGGTAATGAACGCGAGTACGCGATGGATCGTATAGTGGTGACCCTAATTTGCCATAATATTCGCGATTGCGGCTATTTTTTATGACAAACACAAACAAACGTCAGAACCGTCAGAACCAAGGCGCTTTTTCTTGTCCGTCGACCGATAAAAACAATCGCTACCGCCGCTACGTTGCCATGTCAAACTGTAAACCGATGCTTACAACAACACAAAGAAACAAAAACTTACTTGCTTTGCCTGGCACATAGCTTGTTTTAATTTTAAACTGTTGCAATTAATGTTGTAATATTTAATTGCACAATTATGATTGTTTATACTAAACATGATTGCACATACGCGTAATCTTTGTGTGAAATACACGAAACTTCTGAAATCTTATATTTTGCACCAATTTTTGAGAATTATGGCAAAAAATTGCTGACTGTATGCGGAGCATAAAAAATGACTTTGTTTTTGTAAATAAACAACGCTTGTTAATGCAAAAGACGAATGGCAACAGTGTAATTTTTTGCATTGTCGGAAATGAAGCAATATGGCTGCCAGCGTTTGTCACGCATTTGTCAGCATCAGCAGGTAGATGGGATCGCGATATGCCTACTTGTTGGAAGTTAGAAAGTCACTCACCTTTTGAAGTTCGCCGACTACTTGCTTATGATTTTTCTTTGTGATCGACGCAACTAAATAACCGATCTGTGACAAAGTAAAAGACAACGAATCCAGGTTCATAGTTCCATGAACGCGGCCTCGAAAGCTTCAAATACGCTTGAAGCTTTCTCAGGTAGCAACCACGGTTCTTTTATCCAAAAAGTCTTATTTGTTATTGGGCAAGTCAAACTACGATGGTCCAAGACCATCATCGAAACTTTTATTTGCCCACCGCACGCACTAATTTCCTTCTTCTTACACGCCGTTGATGAAGCGCATCTCGTCGCGAGTGCGAGTTGCTCGTTGCTCGTTCGATTCGCTTTCGCTCTAGCTCTAGCAAGGCAAGGAAGAACGTCGTAATCGTCGTAACACATGCACACGAATAATAATACTAGAATTTTCGTACTCTGCGCATACGCCAAGTAAGTTCTACCACATCCACACCATCAACATCAACCATCCACCGTTTATTTGGTTTACGCAGTTGCCAACTTATTTAAAGGGCACTGCCTCTGCTAACTGTTATCGAAAAATATTCTTTTCATAAATTAAGGTGAGTGGGCGCATTTGTAACATTTTAAAATTTACATCGCTTCAATTTTATTTTGCGGGATAAATTATCTTTTGCTGTTTTTTCGGGGAAATTTTTATTAAAAATACGAAACTGTCATCATATCATCAATAAATTTACTTCTACCATAGGCAAGGCATATGCGAATTATTAAACGAATCAAAACCATACTCTAATTATTGCGGTAAGTTTATATAACTGTTTTTCTTCATCTAACTTTTATCAACCTTCAATCTTTTAATGCAAACAAACAACAAATAACAAGCTCTATGATTGTTTCTGCGATTATTTAAGAAAAAACTAAAAGGAGGAGCATTGCATCATTCAAATTTACCGCCACGGCTGGAAACATTTTAATTGGGCAAAAATTTCTCTATGGTTTAACTATGGTCGAACTGAATTAAACGAAATAAAGTTACCAGCATTGCCAACGTAATATTCTTAATAGTTACTAGATTTATTGAGTAGGCAACCAAATTATCGGCTTAAATGGCGTCTCTCTGAAAAGTAAAGCAGTCTTCTCGAAAACGGCATTTCGTTTTGTATTTAAATATTCAACGTTAAAAATAAACCACGCCTAGAGTACGTATTTCCATAAAGAAAGTGTTTCAGCTAAAGCATTTCGCTACGTGTTAGGTTTATTGAGTAAGCCCGCCCTGTTAAATTAATATCTATAATCTCAATCAGTTCACAAGCAACCACATGTGTGCTCGTGCTTAAAGTACTAACTTCATTGTTCTTGTTCTCGTATGAGTTTCAAAATCTAACATTTTTTTAGTTATTAGGTAAAGAGGCAAAGAAATGAGCTGGGTTAGGCCGATTAGGGGTTACACACGCGGTCGCGCGCGTTCCCGTTTTGCACGTGGTCAATTTTCCTACAGAAGACCTTTACGATCCCGCTTTCCACGAAACAAATATATATTCCGGCGGATTCCATCCGATGAATATATATCTGAAGCGGAACATCAGAGAAGGGAAGAATCTAATCGGGACGATCATGACGAGGACATCTTTGATGACGAAATGTTTGATGATGATGATGAATTTGGAAGTGGAAGCGGAGAATATGATGATAACTCACTGGACAATATTCTACAAGAATACAAAGATAATGAACGAAGCCGCCGAGAAGAAGAAGATGATGACTCGGATGATGGACGAGGTACCAGAAGAGGAGATTATGATGATAATGAACGTCATAGACGCCGAAGCTTTGACGGTAGCAGAGAATCGAGGGAAAGGGACAAGAATCACAGTCCTATAAAATGGCGCCGAGAACATGACAGGCATGGAAGTCGCAGACGAAGTTTCCAAAGGCGTTCACGGACAAGGAGCCGGAGTAGGAACAGGAGTCGGACACGCAGCCGGACTCGCAGCCGAAGCTTGACTCGTATTCACCGCCAACATCGTCATAGAAGCAGAGAAAGCCGTGGAAGAGGTGACCGGAATAACTATGAACGAGAAAATCACAGAGACAGAGATAGAAGTAGGGAGAATAATAGAGATAGTCACTGGACAAAAAAACGGGAAGAGCGTGACAAAGATAGAGATGACAAGGACGATAATAGAAGAAGCAGACATGGTTCACATAGAGCAAGATGGAATGAAGAGGACGATAATGGAAGCAGGCATGTCAGGAAGGAAATATTAGAGTTGCGAACAAAACATTATCATAAGAAACATTTAAAAAATGATAGCAATGTTGATTTGAGAGAGATAATTATTCAGAGTCGCGGAGAAACAAATAGTCCAAAACGAGAAACGGAAACAGTCGTAATTCCAGAAGAACCTATTTATGATGTGGACCAAGAAGTAGAGATACCTAGTAATCACTCCCGTTGGGATGGGAAGGAAATTACCCCAACTAGACAAACTCCCATAGTGATCTTCAAAAATACTGTGAATTCGCCTAGTTCTTGGGACAAGCAAAATCCGGAACAAGCTGGTGGATCGACCGCAGCTGGCACTTATCCAGGACAATTTATTACGTCACAGGACGGCCATCACGATATTCCAACATATGATGGACTGAATCCGGACCTTACACCTAGACAGTTTACACAAATCATAGATGATTTGGGTAACCAATTTGGATGGCGGAATGACGAGCGCAAGTGTCAAATGGCAGCTAAGTTGCAAGGTGCCCCAAAGGAATGGTTATTGAAAGACGAGCTTATGTGCGAGCCGTGGGAGAAAATTAAAAGTCACTTCATCAAAATGCATCCTACTGATATGGACTATCATCAACAACTAAAGAAGATGCTTGATCGTTCAAAATACGAGAACGAATCATTCAGCAATTACTTTACGTTTAAAACTATGCTGATGAACGCGGTTGGGATAACGGGAAGACGCGCGGTTTCATGCCTCATTGGAGGATTACTTAATCCCAACCTGCGCAAGTATTGCTACCAGGAAAATTTCGCATCACCTGACGCACTGTATGCTTACTTAAATGCTAAAGGACCTGATGCTGACTCAGTAGCTCAATTGACAAGTCCTAAGAAAAATCTAGGAAAGGAGAGAGAAAGGCATGCATTGTCATACAGAGCAACAAATCATGGAGAACATGAACGACATGGTTATGGACAAGGACAACGCCGTGGACACGAATCACCGTCACTTTCGGATCTTCTTCCCGAACCCGATTCAGAGACGAATGTGCATGATGAAGAATTTAATCAAACCAATTATTGTCTTAAGCATCTACTATCGGTAAAGATTAAGAATAATTTGTTGGATGCTTACAATGATTTGTCTGCACAAAGTCTAACGATAACGGAACAACAAGCCAAAGCAATTCGATTGAGGTATGAGAAACGGAGGACTACTATTATTGGTTTTCGCGGTGTTCCGGTCCTGGCGTTAGGAGATACCGAGACGGAAGTGAAAGCTGATCAGGCAGTGGTTAAATCACGGATATACATAGTGCCAAATATTAGTCAGGAGAAGCCGGTCATCATTGGGAAGGCATTCAGGGAGAATAAATTCGTCACATATACGGAAACCAACAGCGCTGTCAGTTTCGTTGAAAAGATCTACGATAATTGAAGAAATACGTAGTATGCACTCGCATTCAAATCTTAGTAATTATTAAGTCGACGGTTTTTCCAAGAAGCACTGCCATAGATAATGTGGAAAGATATTGTCTATGGTGATATTTTGGAAGTAACCACATTCGTTTGAATATTCGTAATTATTAAGTAAATATAAATTCAAAGTTGTGTAAATGTTTGTACACAGAATCATGAATAAATGTTGTAATGTTTCTGTTCTGCTCCTGCCATAGTTCTGACATAGAAGTGTGGATATTAACTTGTCATTTATTAAGATTTTGTTCAAAAGTATGCTTTTTATAATTTTGTGATTATATATACAATATCATCACAAACCAAACCCAAATGTTCTATTTTTATGAATAAAAACAAGTTAAATGTCATCTTGGAGTTGATTACCAGCTAGTTGGATCTTTTCTCCTGGCTTGAAGGCTGGCATTCCAAGGTAAGGACAAGACGCGCAACGAAATGCATCGCCCAAGTAGCACTAAACATAAACAATCAATTAAATTATTTCACGTATGCGTAACTTCTGCATAGTGATATATATATAAAGTTGCAAAATGTTGCTTCATGCACTGGCGTTTTAACTATTCCTTTACACTTGAATGATGAGAAAGTGTGCCTATTACTTTTCTGAACGAGTATGGGCAATATTTTTTCCTACAAATGCTCACTCATGACAAAATCAATAACTAACTCCATCTATACGGGACTTTTTAAACTTTGAAAAGTATGAATAACCAGAAAATTGGTAATTCATGCATCACTTGGCGTGTGTAAAGACTGACTTTTACGGCATTTGTAGGAAAGTTTAAGTGGTTCCCCTTACACTATTATACTTACACTGCCACATGAAGATTTAGTGGCATTTGTAGTATCCATAACTGTGCCAGTTATGCCATTTTCAGCTGCTAATTCATCAGCAAGACCACATGAACAGTCTTTGCATGCCTTGCGTTTGCCAGTTGTGCCACAAACTAAACAAGAAGTAAAAATTAGGTCACATTATGCAAACCTTAACTATTCTATTGACTATTAATAAAGAAAATAAGTAATAACCTTTAAGAGATTCAACTGTAGGCTTCTTCAAATCTTCTTCATCCAATAAATTGTCTGGATCAATAATATCTTCTTCTTCATTGTCATCCCCATCAAGTTTCCAAACAGCAGTTACTGGTTTAGACAAATTCAACTTGGCTGATGAACCAATTTCATATGTTGGTCTGTCACAAGTGTACATGCCAATATCACTAGTTGTAACATTAACAAAACCATTTGTTTTCAAAAAGAATTCAACATTATTTTTTGATTCACTTGGTAGCAGGATTAATTTGCCCTCAGGTTTAAGGGCTTTGAAAAAGCAGGACACATACTCATTGGAGATATTTGTTATTGAAACAATTACCTCAAAGGCTTCTTTGCCTATGCCTAATGAAAATAATTAAATTGATAACTGAATTTATAAAGTACTGGTGAAAGTTTTAAATAATTTACCTGCAATGTTTTCGAATTTTTGAATCGTTATTTGGGCCTTTTTGTTCATTTTATTGCACTTTAATTTTAAAGCATTGTTAGACTTCTCGTCACCTGTTATGAGCAAAACGGTGCCGCTTTCTTTAATGCATTCCATCGTTTAATCAAATAAGTTTCGATGTTTTATTGAAAATTCAAATTTATAAGGAACTTGGACTTTTGCGTCTTGTTGCAGGATGTAAACTACAGTGTAAAGTTGTCAAGGCGAGTGGGTGAGACGCGGATCCCGTTGTAATAACAGCAACAGCGTACGTTTTACAATTGAGTTTCTGGAATGTTCAAGGAATTAGGAAGTACGAAAACTTATCAGTGGAAATACATGCAAATGATAAGGTAATCACGCGTGGTTATCGCCGAATAGCAGTACGAAAGATAAATGGTGTAATAAAACAAAACCGGATTGTTTTGTTAAAATGTCGTGACCAGTCGTGACTTTTCGAATTAATCGTATATCCCGTTCAAGATTGATTTTCCTTCCGGTTTATTTATTACAAAGTAAAATTGAAAACTCAAAGAAATAAGAAAGAATTGGATTGGTAAACCTCGAAAAATAATAAACTCTGTTTAAAGGTTTTCATTTATTAATGTTAAATTATTGTTCTTTTAAAATTTGGCTTCAATTTTACACATGATCACAATACTTACCTTCTTAAAATAATAACAATTGGAAACAGAAGCCTCCATAGTGGAAGCACAAAATTCCCCAAATCAAAGTTAGGATGCGTCCATAAAGAGCGGAGTACAGCGATTTTATGCAAACATGCTCTCTCTC
>JARJDT010020521.1:0-18744 GCA_030264655.1 Leptusa sp. GC000079
TCGAAGACTTCT
Source organism: Leptusa sp. GC000079 (assembly GCA_030264655.1). Taxonomy (NCBI): domain Eukaryota; kingdom Metazoa; phylum Arthropoda; class Insecta; order Coleoptera; family Staphylinidae; genus Leptusa; species Leptusa sp. GC000079. The sequence goes on from JARJDT010020521.1 coordinate 13, forward strand.
GTATCGTTTTTGTATTCGACACATGCTCCGGAACATCGGGGAACAGCTGACCAAAAATCTGCTCGCTCAGCTCTGCCTCTCAGAGCGAATACACGAACGCAGCAATTGGCGATCGAGAAATGTAATTCTCCAAGCGCACATAAACTTGTGCAGTTAAAGTACGTTCGTAAACTAATTCTATCATCAAAAATAAACCGTGATATATCATTCTGGTTGGGTGGGTGACTTCTCACGACTCTAGTAAAGCGTTCTAACTAACCGAAAGTTTGAGTAAAATCCCAAAATGCATGCACTGTACCAAATTAAAATCTATAAATCTAAGCGCCGCCTTTTAATTAAATGCTTTTTGACACGTTTGACACTCTCCAATAGGGCAAATCATTAAACATGTCACTAAAATAACCTCACAAATCAGCTATTCTACCTGTCATTTCAAATATTAACGCTTAGGATTTAAGTGTGTTAATTTATACTCGGAAAAGATTGCTCGTAATATTGAGAAGTATTTTAAATATGCGCATGGATATTCACATATCATGATCGTTTGATCTATATTTACGATATACCGACACATCCTGACGTCATAGATTTCATAAAATGAAAATATGGAAACATACACACGCGCGCACATGTTCTTAGCATAGTACAGAATTGGAACCAGTTGCACGATGCTTATTTTCTATGGCCTATCCCATAGGAATAACATATGGCAACTATCACACTTCTTCATAAATATCTCTCTTGAAAAACTAAACAGTCGTATCAGATCGTTGCTAGGGCGATTTGCTACATTGTGTAAAAGCCTCTTCCTCTCTGCTGTCGTCCTTAATTTCATAGCGGCAGCAAAGCGGAAAAAGACACATTCACAAGTGGCCTGAATATCCCCCGTCCATTTTGTTTATGAAAAGTCCAAGTAGATTCCTATTTTTTTACCACATGGGGCGAAAACAATTTTCGTAATGACGTCACAAATGTGCTATTACACACCCTCGAGAGGGCCTCCTATGGTGTTCCTTTTTACTTGCACTCAATCAAATAGTGTTACATGCCGACTTTTATTCAATTTCAATGTTTTCTCTTTAGGGCGTCTTGTAAGAAAATGAGTAGCTAAGTAAAGTGCACATGCATGGAGCCTTAAGTGACCTAACCTAACTAATGAGCTATGGAACTAAATTGTTGCATTACGTGATCGCCAATATTAGTGCAGCAACAATAATAAATGTTGCGAAACAGTGGAAATTCCGCGATAAAAATAATAAAACCTTGATGTCGCGAATGCAGTGCAGTTTATTGCAAAATTAAATACATTTTTCTAATGCAATGAAATTGAAACTTGTCGTAATAGTTGCGTGTTTTGGTTATATGGTTATACAATGCGAATATCATTGTTTTTCCGAGCTGGCGGATTCACAATGTCCTGTACAAAACACATCTGTTTAAAATCATTTATATACTGATGCACTGTATCAGATGCACACCTTTTCCTATCCGATGTGCTATGTGCATGCACATTACTCTTCGAATTCAATTAACAACCTTGACTTAACCATAGAGTGAGTATAATAACTGGAATTGTGTGCATCGTCGTGGCCGTCGTCGTAATAACAACATTAAAATTAAAATATGTATCTGTTTGCAATAAATTGTCTATTGTATAACAACCGCTAATGCAGATCCTTCCCTGATGTACCTAATACAGTAGCGATTTTTATTCAAATTCAGCATTGCGTGCAGCACATTTCCACTATTTTTCCAGTAATTTGTTGAATTTCCTGTCCCGTACAACTGTGCCGATCGAATGAAAAGTCAATATTTATATTTATTGTATTGTTGTCTCTTTGAAATATGATAATTATCGAGATAATCGAGGATTGAGGCGTTTTGTGGCTTCTTTCATCCTTTCCTTTATGACGATAACAAATATTGACACATTGATTAAGCGCGCATTTTGAAATCGTTATGCTAATCAGTCAAGTAAATGAGTAATAAAATTAAGTTACTCGGCGTTCTGATGTGTTCTGTGTACAGCGTGTCCCTGCGAGAATCGACCACCAGGAAATGGCAGATTCTCGAGGCAAAACTAAGTCGAAAAGTCTAATAGCAAAATTTTTAGGCTCGAGCCGTTTTCAAGTTATAAACATTTTAAGTTGACTAATACAAGTGCTGGGTTTATAAAATAAAACATGTAATACAAGCTTTACTACGTTACTATGGTGATTTAATATTGTTAAAGAAACAAATTAAGGTACATTTACAAAGCCGATTTTGTGATATATTCTCTGATTGGTGAACTTTAATTGCAAATAACTCGAAAACAGCTCTAGCCTAAGCATTTTGCTATTAGTCTTTTCGACATAGTTTTGCTTCGAGAATCTGCCATCGATTCTCGCGGGGACACGCTGTATGTACCTACTATAATCAGCACATTTCTAATTGGTATTACGGCAATGAATAATAAGAAATGCATACATTCATTCTATCATTCACTTCAATAAACATCAAACATGTTTGAGTCATGATTTAAGTGTGCGCGCCATTGTGACTAAAACAGCATTGTACAGATTTCAGAGTGTACAAGTACAACAGTAGCGGATTCGTGAAACAATGATAGAATATAATATGAAATGTGTTTCTTATCATGTGCACGTTTTGCTAAATCGTCAACTCGCGCTGTATTTAGGTGGATTTCATACCACAGATGTTAAATTCCAATCAATGCTCAATGCTTATTAATTTGCACACACATTATATGAATTTCTCAGAATATACAATAGAATTGCACTAAACTCCAAGCACCTAATTCAATGCATTCATTCGGAATTCCAAGAAATGTCACTTTTGGAATTCCGGCGCATAAACATTAAAACACCAATTTGGCTTGTTTTTAAATTTTCGTGTAATAAAAATACTAAACTTGGTAACTTAACATGTTTTGTCATTGTTTTTCAACATTTCACTAATATACATAAGTACTCAAAAGTGGCTTTTGTCTACATATGAGAAACATTGCAAAATCCAAAATAATTGATAGCAGTAGACGAAAACTTTAAAAAAATCGTGTGTGTTTTCGTCTTCAAAACGAATATTTCGTTAACATCGAAATCGAATTGCATTCAAATTCAACCAAATTCTTATTCGAAATTTGGAAACTCAAAGAACAAGTAAGTTGGTTGCATCGGCGCGTTATATCGTATACACATATCACCCAAAAATAAATTTTATTACTTTTAACGCCGATATATGCATGCTTCATGCCTCGTCTCAGCAAATATGCACGACGACGATTTGTTACTCATTTGCAGCTTACACCAATAGGCAATTGCAAATAAAAATTATAATTGCGCTTGCTTAACCAAATAAAATCAACTAAACTTACCGTAAGTTTTACACAAGTTTCAACTGTTGTTGGGAGGCGTTCTCAAAACTTCTAAACAATCACTGATTTGGTATCAATATCTTGATCAATATCAACGGCGTTCTAACTTCATTCAAGATTCAAATAACAATAAAGGTATTTGTCACTTTAATTAAAACGATTTATGGGATTAATAAACTCCCCGCTCGCCCCGTGTGTGCTGTGTTTATTTAATGAAAAAAAGCAAAGAAAGGTAAGACACACCGAAGCAGACGATGCTTCAAATGCGAATGAAGCATATACACGAAGGCGACTGTTTGAACTGAAGGAGAGGAATCGTAGGCGCGCGTGCAATATGCGATGCGAGTATAGGAATGTGTAGGAGTATGTGACGATACACAAACACATCCATATAGAAAATCATCGCGATCGCGGATTGGATTGCATGATTTCACAAAAGTTCGCGGTTAATACAATTCAGGATTACTTTATAAATGTATTCTTGAGACGATTGGGCGCATGCGCAGGGTTCTTATCGCGACAGTTTATCAAAAAAGATATCATTCATATATTAAGCAATTTCCAAGAATTTTGATATCAAGCATTTCTATTGTCTGTTGCAAAACTGTGTTTCAAATACAATTTTGTGCGCTCTCATTATTCCTAACCCATTTATAGAAATTAAACAAAGACGCGAAGTATAAAGATGATGAGATCATTGATGTGGATCAACCTAGTATGATGAACAATTACATACAAAATATATCGCGAAATTAAAGTTATACATAATGCGAGGCGCGCGGTAATGCAAATTAGTGAATTATTGCATTTGATTATAAAAATATAATTAAAGCAATGCTAAACAATCTTTAAAACAAAGGAAAATGCTTCAAGCTCAATGCAATGAAACTTTGAAGTTATTGTTGGATTTGTTGGAAATCTTTTCTTTAACTTGACATAGGTATGAGCACAAGATGAGTGTGACTAGGTCGCGATGACGTTTTGATTGCTACCGGCGGGCCTACGTGCTACGTGCGCGTTTCCCGGTTCTTACTTCTTATAAACACAAAGTAAGAAGTAAGCATAATGAGAAACACAACATCAAAACGTACTGAAACCGCGTACTTGGGTGCTTGACGCATCCTCATGTTCAGTGCTCATATGCATTCTTCTTCGACTCCTTGCATATTTCCTTCCATCCGTGTCCCTTTTCCTTATGTCATACCACAAAAAGTTTCACGTAGTACAAAAGGCGAAATGAGGGCGTAGGGCTGTTGCCTACGGCCGATGGGGCTGCTATTAATAGCGCACATCTGACTATCCAATTCTTTCAAGCCCGCTATTACTTTATTTTATTCTATGAGATTCTATGTATACTGCAAGGAGTGTATTTGATTGAAAAATCAGTGCAGTCAATTTCACACTTTCAGTTGATTTTCATATAAAGTTAATGCGCGCATCAATTAAGCAAATAGCGGGAAACTGAGGCAGCGGTGGCAAGTTATGTCGCTATGAAATATTAACACTTAATCTAAAGTCGAAGGCGCATTTAAAAATAGTTGTACGGATAAAACTACCCGATGAAAGGATACTTTATGATTGAGTTATTCATAGATAGCTTAGCATTAGCTGCTGCTATGCGTATTCGATGAATACTCGCATTTTCACGCAATGGTTCAGGTGTAATATTCAATTCAAATATTTTTATACTTGAATTGAATCATACGATTTGTATAGAACAATGAGAATGAGCTGTACAAGAAATAGAAATAAAATCAGTAGAAAAATGTGGTTTCAACAAAAACTTATCAAACAAAGAATTGCATTTATTATAAACCATAAATAGATGTAAGGTAAGATTGCTGTTAATTGCATCATAATTAGAATTAGACATCATCAGTTACGAAATTGGTGCATTGGTGCAATCAAAATGGCAAATAAGTGCATCATGCGCATCTGGCTTTTCGTTATTATGCAACCAACTACACTTAATAATAAAAACATTTTTATTCTTTTAAAAATTTATTTGTCAAAATATTCTTGTATAAAAATCATTTAATTTAATATAAGAACATTTTATAAGTTTTGTGATATTCTAGTGCATAATTTATAATGAATTTATATCAATATCAATATGAGTGCGCAAAGTATCTTTTTTGGGTGAGTGGTATTGAACTATACCAGAAAATTAACACTTTGCACATCAATGATTATTTTTCCTATTTTATTTTATATTACTATTTTAACGTCTGTAAAAGATATTCATTACTAAAATCCTATAAGTAACTCCACCTGTTTGGAACTTTCCCACTTAGCTTAGTACTTAATGCACTAGTGCGTGAAGTACTTTTCACACACCACGCGCATCTGGCATTGCGCAACTATACAATCAATTACTCTTATTAAGAAAAATTCTTAATCGATTTTTTGGGGAAATTAAAAAAATCTATCGTAAAGTAAAACATATTTAATTTATCATAAAAAATACAGTTTTTTATCAGTTTTGTTGTGCTTGTTTTTCAATTTTGCTCGCCTCGCTGTTTTCTAGCTGCTCCAAAGTGAGCAAAGAAACGCCAAGTTGATCTTCGCGTGTAAACGGCTGAGCCATCTGTCTGAGCCACCGTTTCGCCATTTGAACAGCTTCCTCCGTCGACAAGTTACAATAGGAATCCCTCAAATGTTCCTGTATCCACTTCGGCAACTTGGAGCGTTTGTCAGCCCGCGAGAAACGCTTATCAGCAAAGATCATAATACCGTAATCTGTCTTACCACGAATTGCGCGCCCTACACACTGAGCAGCATGCCGCATCGCATCAAACGTCAAGAAATCGTTTTCTTTAATCTGAAAACAAACAACTTATATGATGGGAACACATCTATGGAGGAAAAGGTGTGCTCACTTGAAACTGATCTCGAAGGTAATCCAACCTTGCCTTTAAAATCCTCGATTGTGTGTAAACGTAAGGAATGCCAAACATGAGAACACATCGACCAAGATGGTGGTCGAAATCAACACCCTCGGACACTTTGCCCCTTGCAACAGAGAGCAAAACAGCGCCACGTCCCGACTCGCATGCTTTGATATAATACATGAGGGCGAAGCTAGTCTCGGCTGAATCCTGCGTTTCGATGAACAGCAATTTGTACCGCTGTAGACTATCGATAACGCCCTGGTCATACCAACTAGCGACCACAGACTCCAAATATAAATACGACGTGAAAAAACAGACAACCCCATCAGGAACATTCGATGCGATTTCAACTAAAAGCTGCCCATAATTACGAATCACGGCAATATCCTCCCGAGTTTCGAACTTGGAAGATATTGCAACTTGGTCATTGCCCTTAGAAACAATCATTGGTAATAAACAAGGACGCGCCAAGGTCATTGTAAATGAGGACATGATAACAGGATGGAAGTTAAGGATTTTCGGATACATATCAAGTGGAGAGAGAGTACCCGAGGTGATAACAACTGTCTGGAACCTGTCAAACACGGGTTTGATGGCAATTGATGAATCTAGACAACTAAAATGCAAGATTGGATTGGATACAGTGGGCGTTTTGTCGTCAAATGGCTCAACAATAATCGTGAATCCTTTGGTATAAGTAGAGACCAGTGTTGCCAAATGAGTGATAAGAACCAATGGGCTGAAATCAGACATATCGGCGATTTCCAATGTGCGTAGCAGTGAGGCTAAACGCTCTGCACAAAACCGTAGTGGTTTTCTCTCAATGCACACTTTACTCTGCACATCCTTGAGAAACCCGGCGGGAGATTCTTGTACGACGTGCTGGACACGCAGTCGGGTCTTTAAGTATTCGACGAAACGCCGAAGAAACGAGACGAAATGTTCGGCATTTCTTATATTCCCAGGGACAACTTCATTGAGGATTTCATCCGGTAGCACAGGATTCGCTAGGATTATATCCGTATCTCGGGCAGCGCTCGCATCTCGCAGGCCTTGCACTAGTTTCAGATACTCGTCTTGTAATTTATTTTGGTCATCTTCGCGCATTCTAGGGAAAATAACTATTATGCACTACTGCGCATGCGATATGGGGCATACATACTCAGCTATTGTTTTCTCTAGCAAGGATATGTTTGCCGTAGATTTTTCGATGATGCGCTTATTAATTTTCACACTCATTGAATCAATGCAAACATTATCAATATTGTGCGCTTCATCGAAGATAACGACGGCTTCGCGGGTCATCGCTTTGGAGACGACATCCGCAATTTTGGGATCCAGTAAGTAGTGATAACTGTACACCACAATATTCGAGTGTAAAACCTGTAATAAATCAAAAATTTTTTTTACAAACAATTTTGTATTATTATGGCAATTTTTAAAGACAAATTACGAGACAAAATATTAATGGGTAAAATTTAAATAAGGTAAAATAAAATAAAAACAGTGCAGTAACAACATTTGTTTGCTTGTGCTTTTTGAATTAATTTTATGTACATAATTTTAATTCAACTTTCTCGACTCTCTCGCATCCATACGCGGTTAAAAGTTCATTAAAATTCTCAATTTAAAATTAAAATTATGTACTTACATATTTGAAATTCAATTAAAATATAATATTGTCTCTAAAATACTCATTCTTTACATTATAATTATGAGCATAATAATAAATGCAATCTATTTAATGTGTGCATCCTTTATTCATCTATTTTTTTTATGTACATAATTTAAATGTAAAATTGTTATACTATAATAAATAAAGTTTAACAATGCACTTACAGCAAATCTGGCCAAAAAATATGGACACCAATTCTTCTGCCTGCCATACATTCGTAAATCATCAATACTATAGACGCCATGTGGGAGACTACTCTCCTTTCCATCTAAGTTAAAACCCTCAAAGTATTGGCAAATCGGCGTCGCTTCATCGTAATTGTGCCGATCGCGAATATATTGAGCAGTTAAGGAATGGCACTTGCTATCAACTATTTTGCCTTCTTTCTCAGTGCTGACTTGTGGGTGAATACAAAGATTTTTTCTTGATGTGAGGACCACTCCAGTCAAGTGTGGATATTGTTGGTCTTCCTTCTCATAATATTCAAGCAACTTCTTCAACTCTTCCATAACTTTCTCGATTTCAGGCACTGTGCGCGAACAATATATGAGTTTCCTGACTTCATGTGGATGTTCAAGCATGTAAGCTACTATCAGCGATAACAGAGTTGTTGTTTTACCAGTGCCTGAAGGCATCTCAAGCAAGCAGTGGCCCTGAATGAATTGAATGAAGAGTAAAACAACTTTTAAAGTGTGCTAACTTATTTAAACTATTCAAAAGTTACCTTAGCATCAAGGGCACGTTTAAGTTCACACATGTATGCATATTGTTCGGGATAAATGTAATCGTAAGGGAAATAAACAATTAATCCGTCGACACTTAACCTATAAAAACATTTTTTTAGAATTAGTTGCCTCGGAAATAGCTATATTAAGAGGCTTTACAGACAAAACTTACTTCATTTTGTTCGTATTTTATTGCTTATGTTCTTGTTAACAATTATCGGTAATGGTTTGCGTTGTTACTTTAATTATTTATCAATAATCAAAACTTTTTGTTTACACTTGCTCACTCATTTGCTCGCCGGTTTTTCTAGGTTAGGTTCAAGCATAGGTTCAAGTTTCCAGTAGAGAAAATATTTTTAAAAAAGTTTATTTTGCAAAATCTTATCAACTAGTAAAAGATAAAAGTGCAATCAACAAAAATATCTTGGTAACTACATCTTATAGTATAATTAATTAATAGAAACAAAACTACAATCTAAATAGAAAATTTTCACGGTGATAACAAAAAAAATAATATAAATTATATTAATCAACTTCTAACTTTCGGAAACTGCCTTGCAATTCGGTAATTTCTCCGTTTTTGCGACGAATAATCCCCCTATCAGATAACAAATTCATGGTGTCGTAAGATAGCAAACGCTCCCGTTTCGCAATCATTTCCTTCTTCCACAAGTCAATCATGTCGGACATCGGCATCACACCGCCATATTCCTTCGGCAAGACAACGGATGGGAGTTCAGCATGCATCTCACCGAGCGAACTATGAATCTATAATTACATCATCAGGTTTTAAATTTTTAAACTTGACTTTTAGTCGAGCTTTAAGTTAAGGAAAGTTTCTGGAAAGTTTGGTTGGGGGATGTTAAGGTTAGGAGCCAGGTGTTAGGTTAGGGTTGGGGTTAGAGGTTAAATCAAAATGGCGGCATGTACCTTCAAACGGTCGCGCAGTTTCTCGCTAACACGCGACGCGCCAAATTCGACGACGTACTTGAACGCCGGCAACAAATTAACAATGTGAAGCACCTTATGCCGAATCGGACATGATTGTTCACCCCATTTTATCAACGTGGCGAATTCAGTAATCGACCAAATCGACACGTGTTGCACTGTCACATTCGCGCCATCCCCAACGTAAGTAAAGCCCAAAATCTGATTTTCTTCTTCGTCCAATAAACTTTCGTAAGTTATCATGTGTGCGCGAGCCATATCGGTGCTAGTGTACCGGCTCGGATCAAGTTTATCTAAATGAAATTACATTATTACCGGGGGAACATTAATAAATTGATCTGTGCATGCATACATGGAATGGTCAAGATAACACGGCGGCCATTTTGGTCCCTGTAGGGACTAGCGAAAATGTATCCGTTCGTGATAAGTTCATCGACTTTTTTGTCTTGGCAATCCATGTCGTAAAAGATGTGCTTGAACTTTTTGCGAAAGTTGAGATACTTGAGTAATGTTTGCTGAGCCAATGCGAGGCTGAATTTCTTCGCTCTTAGAAAACGAAGCAGGAAGCTATCGTCTGCGAATAGAAAAAATGTTCATTCAAATTGAGTTGAGAGTTGACAGAAACAATCAAAGTGCATTTAGCATGAGTGCGCTTTGTGTAAACCAACAAAAAGCGCAAAATGCACAAGATGTATTGTTGCGCAATGTTAAATGTTTACATAACAACGCACATATCGTTTTGCCAGCCGTAAGCCGTTGCCGTATGCCGTGTTGCAGGGCATGAAGAAGTTACAACATTCACCTCGATTCAGTTTACTTCCTTGTAGGTCATGTGCGCACTGCGCAAACACGCGCGCGCATTCTTTGAACTTTTCGTAAGTTTTTTTTTTGTTTTCAAATGTTGCCAACTGTTTGATTTTGTTACGTTTTGCAAGTTTAACTTACCCATTAAACAATTTTGAATATCAGAATTGCTGCGGATCCACTCGCGAAACTGAATCAAACATTGACGACGCGTCGGTTCATCCTCGCGTAACTCATCGGTGGCGATCTTCGCGACCACATCAAGCAAATTTTCCTCGGCGATTTGCTTGTCTTGGCCCGCTTGGCCGGTCCACGACGGAGTCGCGACAATCACTTTGGTCGATGACATGATTTACTTCGTCTGTTGGAAACAAATTATTTTTAAATCTTTTTAGTTTATGTCTATAGCGATCGAGAGTGAAATTAGCAATGAGTGTCGCATTCGCTTCGCTGTTTTTCTTATAGCTTCTTTGTAAAGAAAGTGTGTCGAAATGTGCATGCACGATTCGCGGGTAGACTTTATATAAACAAAAAATAAGCAAATAGAAAACAAAGCAAGACACAAAAACATAAGTAGTGGAAGTTCAACATTATCTAACCACGCGCTAAGTGAGCTTTTTCATGCTAAATGTAGGCATTTTTCTGTTTTTGTTGTTTTGCACATTTTCAACATTTATTAAGATTCCTTGAATTTATTGCTAACAGTTAATAACAGGCTCTTAAGTTAATCCCAAAAGTTGCAACATTGTTACGCCGAGTGCACTTAACGTGCAGTGCGTTGCGCTAATTAACGAAACGAAACTTGATTTGCAAATTGCATATTGCAATTGCATCTTTGATGCAATTTATCTGTGCCACGTTGTATAAAAGATCACAACGTGCATGCTTATTAATAAGCAAAGTTGAATCGGGTTTCATAAGGCACTTGTCATGCGGTCATATCGATAATGCAACATATTTAGTTAGTGGGTATTAGTTTAGCTTATAGCACAGACTTATAGTAAAAGTTTAAAAGTTGCAATTGCAACATTATATTCGATTGGATCAAACGCCTTTATAACAAATATCGCGTGTACCTATAATTTTCTTTTGCTTTCACATCGCAACTATCAACAACTATCAACTTTACACTCTCGGTTTATATTTTGAAATAAATAGGTATTAAGTATTAATCGAAACGTTATTGAGCTATAAATTAGCATTACATGAACGCACTGCGCCGCTATTATCTAACATCACTTGAACTATATTATTTTACATTCCATCATTCAAGTCAAATGTTCAAAAGGTGATTATAAAACGAGAAACAAGAAAATAACTTTAATTACCTGCCAAGCTTCAGGCTAATTGAATTTTACACTTCTTATGATTATGTATGACTGAGTTATAACTATAATTTACTTTCAATTTTTATAATGCGAACAACAGTTGCCTCTAGCCTATTATATTTCATTACTAATTTTTCTCACAAGATTAACGTTATTCCAAATTTTATTTATTTGGTTAAAGTTACAATAAGAAAGTGTTTTTTTAGTTTTATGACTGCAATAAAATATTTCTTAACATCATTAATATAAAGTAAGAGTAGTATATTTGAATTTTAATTTATTATTTTAATTTAATAGCTATAAGTCATAACGAATGGCAATGTTAATGGTCTGTTAACTGAACTAATAATTAAGTAATTTCGGTATCAATTAACTTAATCAGATCAATTAAGAAGGCTTACCTGTTAATGTTTGACTGTTATAAGTCGGGACACCACACAATGCGTGCTAATGTTGTTCAAAAAACAAAGTTCTTCAACTGAGGACAAACACATGCGAGGTGCTTGTAATATATGATATCTGCTTTCCCATTCCCCTCGAATCAAACGATGCATGCACACATAGTGCTTGATTGATAGATTCAAAACTTTTCTAACTCTTTGCTTTCAACCCAAAAGTAGGGATGGAGCTTCTTACGTCTTCTTGCGTTTTCGGTGTAGGTAATTTGCGTTGTTCATACATACAACAAAATTGTTTGCCTCTTTGCGTTAATGTGTCATTAAATAACAAAAAAAATCGAAATCATATTCTTACATAATAACAATAATTGCTGGATTATGTTTTCTTTCAATTTTAAGTTGGAGCGCACGCAACTTTTATTCGCTTGTCGCTTTTAGATATTTGTTTGAATATTTGATTTACAAATGTTTGAAATAATTAATGCATTTAATAAAATCGAAATTGAATAAGATGGGTAATTAAGGTGAATATTAAAAAACGCTCCATTTCTTTTTTATTTGTCTTGCGCTTTCATTTTATTCCATCAAAGTGTATAAATAAAATAAAACAAAATAATAAAAATACGGAAATCGAAAAATCTAGGTTGATTTTGATTATTTCTGCACCACTAATAGCATGGAAACACGTCTACACTCTACACTCTGTTTAATTTATTATCATTCACCTAAATTTTTCTTTTCATGTATTGTTATCTAAGCAAAGTAAGTTGAAACAATAACATTAATTAATAAAAGATTACAAAATAAAAACATCAACATAAGGAACATCATTATTGTTGACGACGCATGCGTCTCTCCATTTTCTTCTGTTTCTTTTCACTAACTTCTGGTTCAGTTGGTGCTGGTTGGAAGAAATAAGGTGCCAAAATGTTCTTCCACAGTATCCACATGGCTCTCATGGGTGCAAACAGCCACAAATACCAAAAATAATTGGAAATAACTGATGCCAAGATCTGGCATCCAGCAGTCAAGATAATTATGTCTTTAATATGCTCAGCAATACCACCCTCCATGTTAAGATCAACCCCACTATCTAAAAGTTGGCCACTTTCTGAATGTTTTGATCGTGCCATATAGGCCATGAATTGATAGCAAGCTATATAAATTGCGCATGAAAATAAATACAGGACAATGCTGATGGCCGAGTTGTAGAAGACCAATATTATTAACGATAAGGCATTAGCAACAATTGCCATATTTCGATAAAAGCTTAAAGTTGCTACGTTTTCATCTACGATTTGTTTGGCCCCTTTGGTGGCAACTTTGCCGGATTTTTGTGGCGGCTATAATAGAATATAATGAGGAATATGTTTTATTGATAGTTTTGGGTAACTTACAGCCATGGTTTACTAATTTTAATAAATAACTTTTCAAATTAAAAATACAAATTTCTTGGACTTGTGTTGATGACATTACTGACATAACCTCCACGTTGTCAGCAACTTTCACTTTGCAGCTCAAGGTTCGTAAACTTGGGGTCACCGCGTCAATATTTAATTTGCAAGGAAAAGCTTTAAAACAATTGCTACCAAGTGAAAATGAACGCAATTAGTCGTAAATAAGGGAATTCTTGTATCTTTGTCTTGGAATTGTCTTTGAAATCCATGAATTTCAGGAATTAAAATGTGTTACCAAGCTACGTCATCATCCAATCGACCATAAATTTTTACCTTGAAAAGTGTGACGTTTAAACCAGTTTAAACAAAACGACGCATAACGCGCATGACGAGGCGCATAACAGTTATTTAACCTAAAATTTTGTCTTGTTTTCCCGCTCTCGTTATTGTATTTTGAACATTTTTTTGGAGAACACGTGAAATTTTTGATTGAACCGTTTATTAGTTGTGTTAATTTAATTATTATCAAAAAAAGAAAGAATGTCGGTAACAGACCGTGTAATAATACTAGTGGACATGGATTGCTTTTATTGTCAAGTTGAAGAGAAACTTAATCCAAGTCTCAGAGGCAAACCGTCAGCAGTAGTTCAATACAATGCGTGGAAAGGCGGAGGGTAATTAATTTCTAATTGGTATTATTAATAATTCATTATCTACGTTAATTAAACAATGTAGTTTAATAGCTGTTAACTATGAGGCAAGAGCCAGAGGTGTCACCAGACACATGAGGGGTACTGAAGCAAAAGAAAAATGCCCTGAAATTGAGCTTGTTAAAGTTCCTACTGTTAGAGAAAAAGCAGACCTAACAAGGTATTTATCAAACCTTTAAGTCGAGGTTTAAGTTAAAGTTTAAAGTTTGATAATTGATTTTTGTAGATATAGAGAAGCAGGTAAAGAAGTTGCAGCAGTGCTGCAAACTTTTACAAGTTTACTTGAAAGGGCATCAGTGGATGAAGCTTACTTAGATATAACAGAAACAGTCAATAATAGTCTTGCAACATTTTCTTCAATAACAAGTGAGCATTTGATGAATACACATGTTGTTGGTTTTGATAATGTGACAGATTTTTTAACTGAAATTGCATTTGATGAATGTTTGAATGAAAGTAACGTTAAGTTAGCTATTGGGGGTGTTATTGCTGAGGAAATGAGAGCTGCAGTCTACGAAAAAACTGGTAATATTTTGCCATATTATCTCTTTGCAAAATAATTTAGAAAATATTTAAATTGAAGGATACAGATGTTCAGCTGGGGTGGCTCACAATAAAATTTTGGCTAAATTGACATGTGGTCTTTATAAGCCCAACAAACAAACAATTTTGCCACATGAAAGTATTCCCACACTGTATAGAAATACAGCAGTCACAAAAATTCGAGGCATGGGTGGCAAATTCGGGGACATTGTTAAGCAAAAACTGAATGTTACCCTCATGTCTGAGCTGATTCAGTTTAGTGAGACGGATTTGCTTAATACTTTCGAGGAAAAAACAGCGTTAGTTTAACAATTAAAAATATTTAAACAGATTTGACTATTTGAATGGTTAAATAGTTTGTTTCAAATACTTTTCCTTGAAATAGACATACAAAATAGAATTTCTATTTCGAGAAAATTTTAATTCTATTTTAACCAATTTAATTTATTTAATCGAAAATAGTTTTCAAAGTTGTTTTAATTAAACTTTTAATCTTCAATTCAAATAATTTTTTTTGGTAAATAAAACTATTTAAATATTTCCAAATCAATATCTATATTTATTATTTTAATATTTTTTAAACTGTTTTGGCAAATTTTGTGACAATTGCTTAATTTTATGGGTTTGTAGTACTTGGCTTTATAATATTGCCAGAGGAATCGACCCTGAACCAGTAACAATCCGCCTGATAGCGAAATCAATCGGATGTTGTAAAACATTTCCAGGACGTGGAGCACTTGTAACTGAGGAAAAGGTCAAGCATTGGGTTGGAGAGCTCTCAGCGGAGATTTCCGAAAGGATTGAAAAGGACATGGCTGAGAATAACCGCAGACCCAAACAATTGATCGTCAATTATTCCCAAAAAGCTGGACGAAAAGACATTGCTAGTTCACGCAGTCACGCTTTGAATGGCTTAGAAAAAGAGAAGATTTTTCAAGGAGCTTATGAAATTATCAGGAAGAATTGTCAAAAGAAGGATGGCAGCTTTTGTGTTACTAATTTAGCTCTCAATGTAAGTAAGTTTGATGATAATAACAAAGTTGATATTACTACGTTCTTTAAACATGTCCCTAAAGCTATAGATACAAGTAAAGATAATGAGGATCAATTAAAAAAGTTATCCAAAGAAATTAATGCAGTAGTTAAAACAAGTATTGATTTGAATAACTCGTTTAATGAAATTGTTGAAAATTATTTAACTAAAGTAGATGAGACAAACTCGGTAATAACCGATGATAAGTTGATTGAAAATGCAGAAAATAATTCAGACTCTTCAACAGCTGAATTAGAAGCTATAAATTTATCAGTTGGTGCTTCAAACACTTTGTCCAGGAAAGAAAGTTCAAAAGAAAATTCCCCAAAAGTCAAAAATTCATTTTTTTATAATTTCTTAACTAAACCAGTGAATGTTAGCGTTCCTAAACGAGATTTTAACACGTCAATTAATTTGGAAGAATTAGAGCCTGACAACCACGCTGAGAACAATGCAGAAATACTTGAAAATCAAAAAGAAAACGCGGAAAATACATTAGTTTGTCAAGAAACAATGAAAAATCCAATGAAAAAACCGAATATTCTCACACTATTTGAAAATGCGGTAAACATGCCTTCAACAAGTGCAAGTACATCAAATCTACATCATCAAATAACTGATGATAATAAAGAACTTTGCACTGAATGTAATAAATTTATTCCTGTTGAGGATATTGTCTCGCATACGGATTATCATTTTGCATTGAAAATTGTAAGGGAAGAAGCACATTTGTATAAACCTTCTGTTTCTGATTTAAGTACTAAACCGGAACAGTCGAATAACGAAAACAATAATACAATAAAAACGAAAAACAAACATTCGACCCAAACGCAAATAGCCAGTTCAAGAAAACGTAAAAGTTCTAATAGTAATGCGTCAACAACAAATAAATCAAAAAATACTCATCGGAAAGGAAGTGAAAGTGAAGCAATAAGTAATTTTTTAAACATTAATAAGGATAAAGAATCTGATTTTAAATTAGATGACGACAACTCTGAGTTGTGTACAGATTGTTCTAAGAGAATTAAATTAGATGAGTTGGAGAGTCATCGGGATTATCATGTTGCAAAGAAACTGCATCAAGAAATTAATAACATTGAAGCAGTTGCAGGTGGAGCTGTTAAAAATGTTAAAAACAAAGCGCCTACGCCTAATAATAAAAGTCATAAAATAAAGAATACATCAAGTGCAAAGAATAGTAGTGTAGCTACATATTTTAAAAAGTTGTGATCAATTAGTTTAAAGGTTTTACTTTTACTGAAGTTTCTTTGTAATTTTTAAACTTAAGTTGTTTATTATATCATTGTCTGTTTAATCAAATTAAATGTTTTTAACTTTTTAGCCGATTGTTATTTAAGTAATTTAATAAATAAAAGAAATACAATAATTATGTTCATAATTGTAAATAATTAATTATTAGCACTAGGACTTCAACCATGCATGAAGTGTAATGAGGAACAATTAAATACAAATAATACGTTTATTTGCAAATAGAAGAAAGTTGTATTTTATGCCAAAATAATGCCAAAATATGATTGCAAACCACAAACTTTCGCATGTTGAAAACTTGCTGAAAACGTGTTTTGGAAATATACCCAATGGAAAAGTAGGCGTTGAAAAACAAAAATTGTTTATGTCCAAATCACAGTGCAAATGGCTCTTAAAGCTTTGACATTTTATTTTTACCAAGTGTTTAGTTTATCAAAGCAGACATGTATTAAGTGGATTGTTAGACAAAAAAAGTTCGATGGAAAATTCGAAAATTGAAAATCTAGTAATAATTGCCTCGTCCGCCGCGATTATAATTACTCCTTCCTCTACCACCCCCGCCACGACCTCCCCGCGATTGGTGTTGCTGATTATATTGTGATTCTTGCACATACTGGTCGGCATAAGTAGTGCGTTCGTTTTGATTTTGAAAAGAATCATAAGTTTTCGGTCGTTTCGGCTCATTCTGATAGTTATACTGATCATCTGAGCGATGTTGTTGCTGTTGTTGATTACCATAACTTGGCTGATTGTGCTGATAATGATTAGTATAACTACCAGCTGAATCATAACTTTGTTGCTTTTGATAACTATGATGTCCGCCTCCATGCTGTCCACCTCCACGTTGATAACCGCCACTTCCACGTTCACCACCGCCACGTTCACCACCTCCGCGATGTTGATTATCTCCTCGACCTCTCCCGCCGCCTCCACCACCGCGTCCGCGACTTGGTCCTGCCTGTCGTTGCTGCCACGAGGGCATTTCCGGCGGCGGTGGCGCTTGTTCAGACGTCCTGCCGCCGCGATCCGGCACTTCGCCAATCATCACCCTGTTGACTTTACTGCGCGTATTCTTGCGCACCTCTGAATTGCTTGTCTTTTCAATAATGGCAAGATCATGGCGTGCGGCCAGTAAACTAGCCACATCAACGTCGGGTTCTACTTTTAGTAGGCGGCGATTATCCTCGTACGTTTTCATGATGACATCGCCTTTATCCTTCAATCTGTCCGACCACGTGAAGGACTGGATGGTGCAGTCCAAGCGCTGGAGCATCATTTTGCGCCTTAGGGTATATTCATGATATAAATCTGCCTGTACTTCGTTCAATTCGTTCCACTGCTGTTCTGAAAACCGGTAGTTCCATAAAGGACTGCTAATAAGTTCTTTACCGCGTTCTAGGACGACAGTTTCTGTTCGTAAATTCAATGAATCAAACAAATCTTTGACTGCTAAGTTTTCGGTTGGTTTGGAAAGTTGTAATGTTTCCAAAATCTTGACTAAACTATGTGCCTCTGGGCTTTCTTGCAATTTTAATTCAATTCGTTTGTCTGGCTTGCTTTCTTGCAATATTCTTGCAGTCATTAATTCACTGATCAAGTAATCTAACAGTAATACTTTGTCTTCATGGCTTTTCA
>JARJDT010020528.1:0-22780 GCA_030264655.1 Leptusa sp. GC000079
TCAACAATTAAAATCGCAATCTATTTTCTGAGATCTATAGTTAAACCCCGTTTAGCTTAAAACATGGATTTTCAAATGTCTCTGAATACCACAGTTTAAGTTTATAATAGCTGCATTTTATTGATACCTAAACTGTACAAAGTTTCGCCCTTGAAAGTGAATTGCAATAAACGGCAAATGAAACCCACATGTGAAAATTGGACGAGTTTTTCAAAAATAAAATGCACCCATTGCGCCTATTGTATTCTTAATGCTTTCGTATTTTTTTAAATTGTTATTTTTCTTAATTTCATTTATGGTTTTTTTTTTAAATATCTATCATTTATATTCGTTTTAAATATAAAAGATAAAAAATATGCGCCATCTTTGTGTGTATGTGCAAGCAAGTGATTTTTTAATTAGGTTATATCAGGTTCCCCCCAAAATTGCGTTTGCCTAGGACCTCAACAACACATAACGCGTCCTGTTTGCTCAATCACGTTAGTTCGAATGCGTACGTTGATGAATAAGAATAAGAACCAAATATTTGAGTTACTTACGGATTAATCAATGTGTTTTGCTGAGATGTGATCAGAAAATGTTCTAATTTATGTAATGTTTGATTTTTTGGTGATTTGAAATTACGAATGTTTTATTTATGACAGTATTATTTATTTCCTGGATTGCTTGATTTTCTGTTTTTTTAATTTCGGCCATTATTTTAAACTTCTTTCGGGATGTTTCGGGTTGAGTTGAGAGTAGATAGCGCCACTATCGCCCAGGCTAGGCCCGAAAATGCCCGAATAGATTTCATTTTTATTTAGGTTAGGTGCTTCCCAATTTAGATTCAAAAAAGAATTTTTTTGTATTTACGACCACGAAGTAAGAAGTCTCCCATTGGAGATAGAGAAAAGTCCTAAATAAAGAAGACACGAAAATTCATTCATTACCTTCAATTTCCCAAGACACTTGTCGAAATTTTTAAGCCATGCAGTCGCGATTTACGGAAAGAGATTTTTCACTTATTCTGATTGGTTATAATTTGAATCCAGCGAAGCGGGAACTTTCTTTTAACTAATCCGAACAAAGTCGCTTTCAATAAAAAATTGTACCCAACACTAAGTTAAACTTAATTGTGTCTGTGCTAGTTCACACCGTTCACACGATTAAACTGAGTATTGAGCCTGGCATTGAAAAGTATTCAAATTTGCCGATAAAAGTCTTTGCTTTAGCAGCAAATTTGAATATTGGAAAGACTTCAGGGTAGACAACTAGATATACACCAAATTTTAAATAAAAAAAAGTTATCACGCATTTCACGCAAAAGGATGCCATTTTCGTACAAAGCTCGATACAAATGAGGACTTCGATGCGATCTTGAAAAAAATTAAATATTTATCAAAATCACAGAACTAAAACATTACAATAAAATTGCACAAAGCTGAATCCTTTTGTACGTTGCGGAATTGAAAATTTCCCACAAGTTTATTGGGTTGCCTTGACCGAAACTCCCTTCCATTTTCTATTTCATTCTACTACTTTCGATTGAAAGAAAACAGCGACACATTCGTCATTACTGATTGTCATTCCAGCCGTATTCAGCTAATTTATCAGTGCATTATTTTTGTTTTAGAACAAAGCATTCGCCCTCGACTTAAGTGTGCGAAACAAAATATCAAATCGAATATAAACAAATCTAATAACTGCGAAGGCGACCTGAACATTTTGTGATAAGGATAAGACTGCACGGCCATTCAGTATCGGGAACGGGTCATTCTAAATAAAATATTACATCTCAATGCTCTCTGCACTTCCTCAATAAATAAAAGATTAGTGATGACTCAATCCGCTCTCTCGGTGTGTTGATGCAAATGCACTCTCTACTCATAATATTTTTAATAGATTATCAAACTGCAACAATATAATTATACATAATACATTTTGAACACTTGTGCGTGCAAACAAAGTGAAAACTACAACATTCGGAAGAGATAACATGTTTCGAAGTCGCAATCAAGACGATTTTGCTATCAACAGATGCCAGGAAGACATTCAAGAAGATGAAGAAGATGAGGAGGACGAGGATGAAGATGAAACCACTAAAATAATCCCGCCACAAGGTATTATAATACTACAAATATTCAATAACTGTGAAGTAATTCTTGAAATTTATTATTTTCAACCAAATTTTCAACGAAAAATTGCGATGTTACAAATTATAGGTTATGAAGTTAAAGAGCGCGAAAATTTAAAATTCAAATTTGCATGATTGCATTTTGGTTTACTTTTGGTATGCTCGTGCATTGTAAATTTCTATATGAAGTTTAATTTTCTAGAAGTTTCGCTAAAAATTTTTTGACATTTTGTTTTGTGTATGTACATTATTTGTACATTATTTCTGTTAATCGTTGAATAAGGAAAGCTGCATCTTTACAGAATCTTTTACACAAATCAAAAGCAAATAAACCGCGCATTACCTGTTTGTTCGCTGTTGTTAATTTCTGTTTCACTGATAAAGCCGTCCTTGGGTTTGGGTAGACGTTATTTAACAGCGGCTTCGCGCGTACTTATCAAAATGACAATTGCACAGTTGGCATGTTGTTAATTTACAGTGAGCTTGTCATTTTCGCGCTGCGAGTGCAAATGTAACAAAACAAACGATTATTTACAACCGTTTACGAGTCGAACATATTCGGGGATCCATATGCTTGCAGGCGATTCGCGATAAATTTCCCAACGCCATGAAATTGACACTGCAACAAATTAACGGCATTAACGGCGCCGACATAAAAAAGAAGCATCCGGAGACCGATAACGCTGTAACGGTGTGCGGTTCATATGGTACACCAACGCTAAAGTGGCACGCGTCCCCTTGAGCGTCGACTGAATTGCGCTTTTCTTGTTGCAGTTGACGATACGAAAGACTGCCTGAAGTCTCGTCATGTCTTGGGCATTTTGGGCTTCCTTGGCTTTGCGAATGTGTATGCGATGCGCGTCAACTTGTCTGTGGCGATCGTCGCAATGGTTAATAACACCGCATTTCCACAACCAGTCATTAATAATTCGCATGATATCTGCCCGTTGCCTGATCACACAAACAATACATTTCCCACAGATGTAAGTGACCATTATTTAATAGTTTGTGCAGAATGCAGAGCGTGCCAAATGGGGGAAAAAGTATTTTAATGTAAACTAGAAAATAGATTTTTGAAACTATTTTAAATAGTCTATTTTCTGGAATGAAATCTATTGGATTAGATGGATTTTTAACATTTTTTGTTTAAGTACAGGGTGTTCAAAAAATAGTGAGCAGATTTGAATTTCCCGCCAAGGAATTTTAGAGTACGTTGGTCGTGAGCAGTTAAATCAGTGATGATCTAATAATTAGAACATCACTGGGTTAAATAGTGGTTCTTTTTCTATTTCTGTCAAATTACCGGTTTGTCGGTTATACTTTGGTTACTTTCGGACCGCACTCTTATAGAAATGGAACGATAAATGCGCGGAAAATTCATGTCTACTCAACCAAACAACAAAATAATTCTGTAAAATTATTTGAGCTATCTTAAAATGCAAATAGTTTTATACACAGGCTAAATGTGGATTTCCTGTGGCGATATTGCGGCGACTCGTTTCCATTATTTTCCACTATTCGACAAACGTCGAAACCAAATCAGAGCAATGTTGCGATATCACAAAAACTCAATATAGCTAAGTGGAAATCCACCTTAAAACTTTTAAAAATGATAATGGAAAATACTATTTCAAACAAAAATACAAAAAATACATTTTGGCAAGCTCTGGCAGATTTACAGCCAAACTGATAAAACTATTTAGTTCTTACCTCATAATCAGTTTCAATGAAGATAATTGTAAATGTTTCCAGAAAGACGGTGAGTTTGCATGGGACGAGGCAACGCAAGGCATTGTCCTAGGCTCATTTTTCTACGGCTATGTCTTAACGCAAGTGCCCGGCGGTCGCTTCGCCGAGATCTTCGGCGGCAAGAAAGTTTTCGGCCTAGGCGTACTGATAACCGCGCTCTTCACTCTTTTGAGCCCGATCGCGGCGCGCATCAACTTCCCGCTGTTTATCATCGTGCGAATATTGGAGGGAATGGGCGAAGGGGTGACGTTCCCGGCAATGCACGCCATGCTAGCCCGCTGGATTCCGCCCTTGGAACGCAGCAAATTCGCGGCGTACGTGTATGCAGGCGCCAATTTCGGCACGGTCGTCTCGCTGCCCATATCTGGCTATCTGTGCTCGCTGGATTACATGGGCGGCTGGCCCTTGGCATTCTACATCTTCGGCGTGCTGGGCATCATTTGGTTCGTCTTCTGGTTGCTCCTCGTCTACGATACGCCGACGACGCATCCGCGCATCTGTCGGCAGGAGCAAGCGTTTATCATCGCAAGCATTGGCCCGCACGACGACGACGACGAGAACACGTCGATACCGTGGCTGAAAATGATGACTTGCCTGCCACTGTGGGCTATTTTAATAACGCAATGCGGTCAATCATGGGCCTTTTACACCCAACTTACCGAATTGCCTACGTACATGGCTAAGATTTTACATTTCAATATACAACAGGTGCGAACAAAGAATTCTTAGCTACTTAAAGTGGTAAAGTACGATTAGAGTAATTACTCATTGTTGTTTTCTTAGAATGCTGTGTGGTCAGCTTTACCGTATCTAACAAGCTGGTGGCTAGGGATTTTAACGAGTATCTTCGCGGATTGGTTACTTAGCAAAGGCTATTTGTCATTATCAACGTCGTATAAATTATTTAACTCAATTGGTAAGCATTCGAGTTGCGTTAATTGTCTTAGGGTGACTTGTATTGTTAAAGTAGTGCTTAACTAAACTAAGTATAACTTTAAACTACTCTAAATTTTGAAGTTTGAATAGTTTTGTCATTGGACTATTGTGAACTATTTAAACGCCAGTTAATGAGTTAAACGGTCGATTTCGGGCGCTTAAATTTTGACCTATTTAAACGGCAGTACTAACGTACTGTTATACAAGTGATTTTATTTGCTAATCTGAGTTTAACGTTAAACTTTCTTTATATAAGTCACCCTTAAACTTAAACTTAATCAGCACCAACTTTAACGTAAACTTGTTTAGCTTCAATTATACCGTCATTGGGCTTGTTGGGCGTCGCATGGCTGGGATGCGACCGCATCGGAGTGCAAGTGATGCTTGGCTTGCCTGGCGCTTTTGCCGGCGCAGTGTATGCGGGAAATCAGATGAACCACATCGCGTTGAGCCCGCGATTCGCCGGGACAATGTATGGTATTACGAACGCCGCCGCCAACATGTGCGGCTTTCTAGCTCCGTATGTAATTGGAGTGATTATTCAAGGCCAGGTGAAACCACCAACAAGCACAAAATGTGTTGCAACTATTTCATTTGTTTGTTTGCTTCCACAGGAGACTTTGGGACAATGGAGATTAGTTTTTTATCTGGCGGCAGGCATCAATATCGGCACAAATCTCTTCTACGTGGCGTTCGCCAGCGCCAGGGAGCAGCCGTGGTCGCGATCTCACCGACTTAGCAATCTCAATTGACACGCGTTGTATCTGACGTTGTTGGTCGACGCCTAGCTGCAATTTGCAAATTCAATTACTTAGCATTATTAACGAACCAACGCAAAGGTAAAGTATTCTTAATTCGCCGACACACAAACTAATGTGTTGCTATTTGATTATGATAAAGATATATAATTGTATACAAAGGATATTGACAAAAACATATTTACATTTTACGAGTATAATTAAGAGATGTTATTGGACTGGACTGCAGCGGATGGGATGATTTAGGGTAAAGCAACAAAGAAACAAACTAAACAAAAAAAATTTGAAAAGATATTTATATATTTTTTTGCTTCGAACTGTGATGAACGAATTTCGATAAATGTATTTATAAAATGACGTTTACGAGGTAGTTGACCACGTTATACATATAAAGTTTAACATATTCTTAGATAATTATTGTTTAAGTTGATTAATTGCTAAGGATTACAGGAGTACCAACTTTGAGACTCAGACAATATTTGCTCAGTTGATATGCTCGCGATTTGAATGACGTCTTTTGAGCAATTATTGCCTGATGAACAGAGAAATATAATAAAAGATTACGACAGTACTAAACCTTTATTTTCTCGCCCTATGATCCCACGATAATCGTAACTTTATAAATATTTAAACTTAAACAGTTCATGCATGCTATTCAAGTTAGAAAAATAAGCTTTTTGATTGACCAAATTGGAAGAAGACGAAGAAAATTTCTTAAGCTTTTTTGCGCTTGATGACATTTTAATAAAATATTTCTACAGTCCTGATAATCAGTCTTTCATGCATGTTATTCAACAGAAAAGCAAAATGAAATGTAAGTGAAATAGTAATCATGGACTGAAAATGGATAAAACATGACTGCTTTGTTTCAAGTTTGTAACTTTTCTTAATGATATTTCCTTATCGGTAAGTTGATAATGCACAAATGGAATCAGACCATTTATTAATGGTAACAAATATTTAAATGAGGCACGTTTTCATCTGTTTATGTTCAATGTTCAAATAAAATTGAATAAACTAACTTGTAATATTTCATGCATGTCAGTTCAATGTTCAATAAGCGAAAGAAGATAGAAAAGATGCACTTAGGCATGGAATGAAGAGAATGAAGCTTTTACAGAGTGGGCTGGAAGCAAAATGCAATTTAAGTTGAAATAAAATGGTTTGAAAGTAAAGTGTGGCTCATGGCTTATGGCAAGAGATAAATTTGAGCAAAAACAACATTCACTTAAATGCATAGGCATAGCTTAAATTTAAATGTTATCTATGGGCATGCGTTGCATTCATATGTACTTGGAAAATAGTCGGAAACGTGTTAATTGGTTCTGAAAGGCGCGCTAGGATGAAAGTTTTATTATTTATTGCGACCTAATGGCCATCGAGCCATCGTAAAAATAGAAATGGAACGCCACTTCAAGTTGCCACTTGACAACGCGCTCATGCTCATGCATGGCCTAATGGGCTGCTGCATGGCTGCTGTTGCTCATGCTGGAGCAAAACAAAACGCAAACAAATTAAAAGAAAGGACGAGCTGCAGTAAGTTAAGTGAGCAGTTCTTCATGAACTAGTCGAGTTGTAGCTTGCGAGTGCGTGCACGTTCGCACTGGCGGCAGCGCACCACTTTTCACTCTTAGCAGTCTCACTCGCAGTCGTTGCGAATTCAATTGTTTGATCGTTTTTTGCGTTGCTCGCCGTTTGTTTGTTTGTTTGCATTTTGCTCCTCTAATTAATATTGGCTGGCGGCCGCGAGTGCGCTGGAACTGGAAGGATCGTGCAGATTGCGCGCGCTGCAAAAGCTTCCAACTTCCAACTTTTTGAATGGGTCATATGTTGCACGCTATGCTGCTACATAAACTGCCGTCACTGTTTCCTTGGAAACATAGCAAAACAAAAATGATGGCCGAGCCAGTGTTGGAAGAAGGTGAGTTTTCGTTATTGTGCCGTATGAAAACGCGATTTGTACGTGAGGCGTCCATTTTCCGGCGGCGGTTTCAAGTGCGGTGAAAAATTCGCGCGCGTCTTTAGTGCATCGAAAAAGTCGCACGCGATTTCCTCGAACGGTGCGGTCGCAACGGCCCGAAATAGTATCAGATGGTCGGCGCGTCGCGGTCGCGTAATCCAGCGCCTGCATTTGCCTTGCAGTCTGCATGGATTTCACATTTCCAATGTGCTGGATATTGTGGCGTCGCGACGTCGCCCGAAATAAACAGACGCATTATGCGTGCAAGCCGGTGCACGGCAAACGCGACGTCCGCGTCGGATGCGTTCGATTTAAATTTGTGTTGCGCGCCTACAAAAAGTTCTTAAACGCAGATGAAATGAAAATGGAAACGAAGGAACTGCGGGGACGGGACTTCCTGTCTTTATTTCTGGACGCCAAAACGGGTCCAGCCGGCAGGCATTCACCATTCAGACAATCGGTGACAATCGCACCAAACATACCTACTTTGACCCATTTGTCGTCCTGACTATTATTCATATTATTTATTGATGTTTGACACGCAATTATTGAAAGGAGACGTTTGACCCTTTCATATTGCATTCATTTTACATTTATTTTTTGCCACCTGGCTCGCAAATGGAAATTTCTATCGACTAAAAACAGTTTAAATATTAGTGTGTAACTATCAGGTTGTCGGTTTCGAATATTGAAATTCGATAAGTGTAGAAAATTATTACGTGAGCGCCAAATCGAAAAGAACGCGCAATTTATAAAAACGCCAACGTCAATGAAGTGTTAGAGATTTGCAATCAACCCGAAACCGATCAACTATTTTGAGTTTTCGAGTTAAATCATCAGCGCAGCGCGATCAGCCTTTTCGAAATTCGTCGTTGGTCGTTGCGGTTGCACAAAATCGTGGACGCATAGGTAAATAGATTACGTTGGTGGTTAGCCTTGACTCGCACATAAATGTACCTACGACTTATTATTATTATTGCCGCATGCCGTGTATGCCGCCTATGCCTAATGCAAACTTGAGCTATTAGCGATTACTAAACAAAACCGAACGGAGTTGACTTATTCGTACGCGCGTATTCGTTTTCGTATTGTTCGCGACTTCGCGTTCGATGTAAGGAAAACGTATGGAATGTAGGTACACAAATCGATTATGTAATAATTCAAATAAATTCAATATTTATCGTCGCAATTAACGGGAAGGCCGAATGTTGAATGAATGCGCACTTGCGACTAGCGATTTCTAGCCAAACCAAACATAGTTTGACCGGTTTGCTTTGTAGGGGTGTTGGCGGTGGAGCAGCTCCAACCCTGCAAGATTTGCGGGCGCACCTTTTTGCCGGCTCCGCTCACTAAACACGTGAAAATCTGCGAAAAGAACGCGACCAAGAAGCGCAAAGTCTTCAACTCGTTGCGACAGCGCGTCGAAGGCACAGACTTGGCGTTGTTTCACCAAAAGACCTACCTCAAAAAGAATCCAAATCAGGAGCCACTCACAACTAGCACATCTACACCACAACCGCCACCACACCAACCAACACCAGCACACGCGGTCGCGGTTGCCATTCAAGCAACAGGTAATAAGCACGAAGTTGCAGAAGGTGCAGGTGCAGGTGCCGCTGCAGCATCCGGTGATACTAGCAATAACAATAGCAAGCCGGCATGGAAGGAAAGGCGCAATCCTGCTGAACCGATGCGCGCAGCAACAAGTAAACCGAACGCGTCTGCTTGCGAGCGAAACTAATGCTCCCATCATGCATTTTCAGGTGGAGATCCAGCCAAAACCACGCCGTCGACAACAGCTTCCGGGCCCGGTCCAACACGCACACGCTCGTCCGCCACCATGGTGAACTCGACCTTCGAGCGTTGTCCTTGTTGTGATCGGCAATTCGGGCCGAAAGCCTACGATAGGCACGTGGAATGGTGCAGGGAGAAAATGTCTCGTCTGCCTGCGACGAATCAAAATTTGAACCAAGAGGCGAGAGAGCGCTTGGAGGCACGCACCAAATATCGCGTTCCGCCGCTGAACAAAAACAAGCGCTCCGTTAAAGAAAAGTATCAGCTGAGTGCGAACAACACGGCGAGCAGCCTTACTCAAATGCCCGGTATTCCAAATGTTCGCAGCACGAGCAATGCAGATCGTAGGCCGAATTTGCAACGCAGCGCCAGTGTTCGTCGCACCACATCCACGGGCACAAGTGGGCCCAATCAAGATCGCTGCTCGGATTCGGCGAGAAGGGAGCAGTCTACATCATCGAGGTCTTCGGAAGTTGGAGGAAAAATTAGGAACCCAGCACCCACCAAACCAATGAAATGGTGAGTACTCCTTCAATTGCATTCCAGTTTCTATTCGCTATCTCTCTCTGTAGTTGTAATGTGTTATTAGTATGTGGAAGGTGGAAGGGTAGGGAGAAAGGAAAATGGGAATTTTGAACGCGCCTCTTTGATATACCAATAGTTTTATGCCTTATTTCGCTGGATGTTTTCCATTCTCCTTATTTTTCCGATGCGAATCTCCCAGTTCAAAAAAATTCATCAATCCCATTTCCCTTTGCCCCTCCTAGTAAACCACCACCACGTGTAAGCGCATTGAAAATAAATACGGTTGCTGTTAACGAAAAAAATCGCACTGCTATCAAGGTTTCTAATATGCGAACACCTCTATCATCCGAATCTGTGCAATCAGTTCACACGCCATCGACCTCATCCTCATCGCAGAGACTCGTTACGTGGAAGGAAGTTGTGGCATTTTCACCTAATGAGCAAGACTGTCCAAGTGCAACTTTCAAAATTAAACTCTCGCATAAAAAGCCCAAAAAACAGTCAGCTAGTAAACAACCATTACCCGTTTTAACCCCAAAAGAAACTCCGAAAGAAATCAAAAAAGTTGAGCCTGAAATTGAACAAATTGAACAAATCGACGAAACATTTGTACAACGCGAAGACAGTGTAGTTCCGACTGAAATTCCGAGTGCGACCGCCAATCAACCCGTCGATAACACTATTGATTTGGATTATGTGCGAAGTTGTCTGAACAGTAACAACTTCCAGATGATGAAATTAAATGATACGCAAAATTTAGCGTCAAGCATGGTGCTCATTGCAACGCGCCCACCACAAGAAAGCCTCGTTGACGATGTTTTCATTGTTATCCAGCCACCTACAACTTCTTCAGTTTCAATGAATTCTCCAGAAAAACACCCTCTTGATGCAAGTGAAGAAGAGATTCCGCAGTCTATATTTTCCTGCGAGATAACTAGTCGAAGGTCTACTTCGAAAATACCAGTACGTCCCGGTAGTCAAATGAAACTTAAGCTTGAATCTTCAGGTACCGAAATAAATCTTAATAAAAGTGTTCACTCTATAAATGAACAAGAAATACCCGAAACTACTGAAAACGAAATCGATATTGTTGAAATGCCAGAAGTACAGGAAGCAAGTCCAGTGAAAAGTGTTCATCTTATTGATACGATCATAGAAAGTCCGGTATTAGTTCACAATATAACTGGGAAATGTCAAGACAACCAAGAAGACATTGAAGAAAATTATGAATTAGCTCCCTTTGAAGCAGACGAGCCTGAACAGGAACTCCAAGATGACTATATCGGTATTGATTTTCATCTTGAAGTAATTAAAGAGCTTCCTTTGCCAAGTGTATCAGACAATGAAGATGAGAAACCAATACTCATTATTGAAGATAACCTGGACACCAAAACGCAAGAAATTGACCTGCAAGACGCTAAAACAACTGCAGAAATTGAAAGCATTGCAACGACAGTCAACGAAGTATTGGTTATCGAAAAAGACCAAGAGGAACAACCTGAAACAAAAGTTGATGAAGGGAATACAATCAGTGATGGGGTAGATTTGGATGAAACGAATAAGGCTCGCCTTGACCGACATCCAATGTTGCACAGTGAGACTGATTTTCAACTAAGGAAAGCACGCGAAATGCTCAACAACGTCACTTTCAATAACGCAGATCTGACCAATGCGAAGACACGTTTCGAAGCATTCTTTGTTGATTCTGGGATGGGAGATATGGGTGATAATGATGAAAGTGCACCGTTGAAAGTGGCGCCAGGACTGCCCGAAATAGATGCTGAACAGGGTGACTACCTGCACAAACTGGAAGTCGTTTTCGAATCGTCAACTGAGGTTTCCGACCAACTCACCGAAATACCGGAAGAGATACATGAGGAGTCAACAAAGCACGATATTGCTGTTGATATTAAAGATATTAAAGATGAAGACAAAACTGATGACGCAAGCGAGTCGATGTCGTTTGATAAACTCAATTTAGAATCAGTTGACCATATCATTTTTGAACGGTATGGAAAACTGTGCGATGTCGAAAGCCTTCATGGAATCTACTTCAATAATTATTCGTCGATACTGAGCAAAACACGATTAGAGAGAGAGTTGAGAGGTTGTTGTAGTGAAGTGACACTAAATTACTTCAATCCAGATTCAGCACAAATGATAACAGCGAGCGAAACAGATTTGTTGAAGTTCAACCATTTGCAACAAATGATGAAGAATCATTACGAGGAACAAAGCCCTAAGTCTGTGCACTCGCAAGCACCCGAAACTTCATTTTTTAAGAACTTCAAAATTAGTCAAGGCACTCAGCCTGAAATTTCGTTTGATAAGAACGAAAGTGTTCAAACCGATGGCCAACACGCCCCTAAAGTAAACTTTTCCTCGAACGTTGTGGAAATTATCCAAGCAGATAGAATAAATAAACATGATATACACGAGTTCGATTGCACTTTAGTTCGGCCAAAACGCTCCAATTTGACACGTACTCGTTCCTGTGTTCGACAAAGTGATGATGAAGAAGATGATACTACTCTAACAGAATCAATCAGTCCACGCTCACAAGGTTCACCATCAAAACATCACTCACACCGCAAAGAAAAGGATAAAGAGAAGGAGACTATTCCCTTCGCTACACGAATTTATCAAAATTGTCTTCATCACAATATCATTAAGATAAAGTTGCGCAAAATCTTGCATAATTCGCAAGCGTACCAAAAATTCAACCCGTGTGATAAACTGCAAGTCGCAAAAGCAAAGCACTTGAAACATATCAATCGAAAATTATCGCCAACAATTAAAAGAACCGACATGGCTTGCGGGCCTGTCGAAGAACCGAAGCTTGCGAAGACAACGTACACTTGCGATCTTTATCACGGTGACACCGAGTTAACTGATTCCGAATGTTCAACAATGAGCAAAACTTCGCCGCGGTTTCGCACTTTAGTCGATGTGATCCTGAACGAAAAGCGCTCTGAGGTGTTTCGACTTTCACGTAAAGATTGCCGCAGACTGATTAAGTTAAACCCGAAGAAACTTACTCAAAATGCATCACGGAGTAGTAGCAGTTTTAACAGTTTTAATAGTCTTAAACTGCCGAAAATCACAATGGTGATGCCTCTTAAAGTGGACCCAAAAGAAAAGATCGGCATGTTCAAATCCACTATTGAAACGTTACCGCGAATTGTCGAAAATCCTCCAACAAGCACGAGGGAAAGGTTGAAATTGATGTTTTAATTTTAAGTTGTTCTCGCTTTCAACAGACATTTTTACATTTTTTACACATGATTAATTCGAAATTTATGTTTTGCAGCAACAGCATTCAAAACAACACCAACAACGCCAGCAAAAACCAACACAACACTGCACCACCTGCTGTTTACAATCCGTTCGTAACCGCCGAGCGGCAACTGATGGAATTGCTCGATTGCGACGATTTCAAACCGTACAATAATAAACCGAAAACGAATAATACTAACAACAAAACAATTAGTCCAACATCAAAACTTAAACCTATAACACCAACAATTGTGGCGGTGAAACCCATCACTAAAACTTTAACAAAGAAACGCGAATCGGTTATTGATCCACCTTACAGTTTCAAAGATATCAACAGCATTATTGCTCTGGATGATCCGCGCGACGATATCGATTTCGAAATGTTAGAGAACTTCATCAATGATAATTTCAATGATGATGAACTCATGCGCAAATTGGATTTAGACACCATTTCGCTGGCCAGTTGCAGCACAAAAACTGATAACAATGCCTCTTTCTATGATGACATTTCGATCGATCCGCGTCTCATTAACGATTTCGATAATCTATCAATACCGGATCATCTTGATACAGACACAACCACCACACCAGACATGCGCCAATATCCGATAACGCATAGCAATCGGTTTCGTTTGGAGCCGTTGGATCACCAAAAACGCCCGCGGAAAACTTCAACTTCGTCTGTTTCTAGCTTCGCCGATTTGAATATGTCTATGTCGTCGCATCGTGACATGAACACGGAGAAAAGGAGTTTGTCCTCTCTAAAACGCACGGTCTCAATACCAGACCCAGTGATCAAGCCTGCAAAGAACTTGAGGAATCGTGAAGATGTCGAAAGATACTTCAATGAGACTGCTTGCGGTGTTGATAAGGCGGAGAAAGAAAGACGAGATGATCCCGTCGTGAGTACTGTCTCAAACCTTGGCGAAAGTAAGTTATTAATTGTTGTCAACGGTTAATTATTAAAGGAATTTGATATGGTATCAGCTGGCTTGACTGAAGAGCTCTTTTCCGTTGACGACGAAATGTATGAAGAGTACAAGAAATATGAACAAATGTATCTTATGGAAAGAGAGGAGCAAATCAAGCGCGACGCTGAGATGCATTCGCAGGAAGAAGCAGCGAGTCACATGATCAGCGGGGATTCGGCATACGGCAGGTAAGCATCCTAGCAACCAATTTAAATGACACCAAATACACATTTCTCCATGACACTTGTAACGTACAAGTCAATCTGTCTGTCAATTTCAACGCCAGTTTTGGCAGAAATTCAAATCTCTTTCGATGTAATCGCGGGTCCAAAAGCAGTTCCAATCAATTCATCTCACTATGCCCGGCGTCTATTTCGCGGGCATCGAAAGCCAATCAGATAATTCCTGCGCAGGTGTTTCAATGCAATCGAAAGATGCGGAAAACGCGCCCACGTGGCAAACGCGCTATCACGCGTTCTTCAGTAATTGCAAAAACCGCATCTGGCGAGCCAGGGGCAAATTGAAGTAATAGTACAATATTCAATCAAAAAAAAAACAAATCGCAACACGACACGTACATGCCACACGCCATTATCATTAATTCGTTATTGATGTATGTTTTAGTTTGAACAGGAGCGGTAAGACCAAAGTGCGCTCGAAAGTGACGAAGCTGTCGCCGATGGAGCCGACGCGCGTGGATAGCGCTAGTAGCAGCGGCTCCGACACGTGCGTCATGCAGAACGCACCCACGCATCCAACACCTTTGAACGCCGCCGCACTGACCAGCAATACCAACACTAACACCACCAACAACAACACCAACAACAGCAAACTGTCCAAGTTCTGCCATGAATGCGGCAATCGCTATCCACTATCCACGGCCAAGTTTTGCGTCGAATGCGGTGTCAGGCGACTGGTATTGTGATATTTATTTCTTTTAACTATTTATATAGCATATTTGCACCACTTACTTAACTGCAATTATTATTCTACACACGCACACATTTGACATTTGCACTTTCACCTTCAGAATCAACATTTTAATCGAAATCATCAATTATGAAAATATACATTTGGTTTGGACCGACGGAGACGACAGGACATCGAAATTGCACTCAAACTCACTAACACGAACAATTGTCGACTTTTTTCGCATATTCATATAGGTCATAATCAAACACTCCTGTTGCCCTTTTGCTGTTTTGCTAACAAATCAAACGAGACCCATCATTTTTTTATACTTAATATTATAATGTGCGAATATAAATAGAAAAATCCGTTAAACTTGAGCAAATCCCAACACTGAGCTCGGCACTGGGCACAAGTCCAAATAATTCAATAAATAATAAATAAATTGACTCGCGACCTACCGAGGGCGATTTTCCATAGTTCAAACTTGTTTTAGCCCGAAAACGATTTTATCCTTAGCGAAGACGATGAGGACAACTACAATGAAAATGAAGACTTGTAAATAATCTAAGCACTCACTAAAGCGAAATTCACAAAATCGAACAAAATGGCGGATGGAATTGGCGGGAACGCGGACCCGCAACTACGATAAAAAATGTGTACAATACTAGTATTTCTACCATGAAACATCGATACAAATTTTCTTGAAAATATAAACGTTGAGATTTTATTCAATGTGCAATATTTATTTATACTGCTTTTTTTGCTGTGCTATTTCTAATCATTTTAAACAATTTATTAAGCGATTGCAATTGGGATGAAAGATGATGCAAATTCGATTTGGTTTCTATTTGATTCATTTACATCACAAAATTAAGACGCTGTTACCAGGCAAGGCATTCCAAATATTAATTATTGACTTTATTGTTATGTTTTAAAACGCATTGTGCTTCTAAAATTTAGTTTTTAAGTTTTACTTTTTATGCCAAACAAATATCAGCACAGCGACGAAGCGATCGTACTTTTTGATCATTTGTTGATGGTTTGTTTTTTAATGTGAAATTATTTATATTTATTATTATTATTATTAACAAGACTGATTGATAATATTAGTGACGAAAAAAGTTACTTTAAAATACGCGTGTTTTTTATTAATCGTTCAATTAATTCATTGAATTACGTACTTTCTAAGTCTGTACTTTGATTTGTAAAATTATTAAAAAAATAAATTCATGATTTAATTACTGAATAATAATCAATTGTCCTACTTATTATAAAGCTTAACTTATGCACTTAACTATTATATTTTATTTATTGAATGGTATAGTCGTCATTTATGGTCACTCTGTCAAATTGATCTGCAAGTAAATGAGATTTATCCGTTAGAAAGTTGCATTTCAACAGCGGTTACAACTTGCCATCAACAATATCTTCCTTGCTGCCTTGTTGATGACACTTTGCAAAACGTTTATCCATTCGGATAAGCTCGTCTAAAGTGTTAGTTTGGAAGTTCCACAAGATTAACTTATGGTTTTTAAGGTCCATATCGTTTAACAACACCTGCAAGTTCTACAACACAAATGAAATCACCCTAATCTCGCGAATTAAACAAAAAACTCAATATTTACTTTAATAACAGTTGAGTCGAAGAACTTAATTTTGCTACCGTCGATAATGACTGTAATACTATCACATTGGTCAAGCTGTTGTATAACCGTTTCACGCAAGAATTCTGCACACGGAAACATCATGTAATTGCTGTTTGGTGTAACAAAAAGGCAATCACCATGCGATAACTGCACCAATTTAGCTCGCTTGACGTCAATTTTCGGTCTTGCTGTCAAGTACAAGACAAACATCAAATTCACGCCGATACCTATAAGAATGCCATATTCAAGCCCCAAGAACAAAGCAGCTATAAAAGTGACCGTGAACGGAATTAAGTCCAATTCTGAAACAGTTTTTACGTAGAGTTCGAATTTCTTGACAGTTTTTGGATAGTTACTTTTTGTTCGCCATAAAACAGCCATTGCTTCAAACTCGAATAAATAATACATGCTGACTAGAACAACTGATGCCAAAGTTGTTTTTGGAATGTACGCGAATGTACTCGTTAAGTAAGCCAAAGCTAGAAGGACCATGCTACCCGTGAAGACACCACCAAGAGGTGTTCTCACCCCGGATGCATTATTTACAGCTGTGCGCGTAAACGACCCAGTAACTGGCATTGAACTAACAAATGAACCCATCATATTACTCATGCCCAAAGCGATCAGTTCTTGTGTTGCGTCCAAAGTTTTTCCTTTGGCTAAAAGAGAAAATTTCGCAATGACAACATTTCCAATTGTAATCCAGAAAGGGTCGAATTATTTTCAGAATGCGTTAATTTTAATTCTGATCCTTAATTTGTAATTCAGAAAGCATCTTGTATTTCAGAATAGACAATTGTAATTCAGATTGCACCAATTCAAATTCAGATTTGTAAAATAAAATTCAGAAACGATCAAATTAAATTCAGATTTGTAAATAGTAATTCAGAACAAATAAAATTCCCATTACATTACTGAATTCCATGTTACAAATCGGAATTTCACTTGATATCTGAATTTCGCTTTCTGAAATTCTTATGGAATATCTGAAATTCAATTGACGAATTCAGAATTACAATTTATGGATCTGAATTACAGTTGGAAAATGTGGAGTCAATAAAGTAAACACGTATGAGAGGAGACTTACAGAAAGCTTTCCCTATAGCAACACTTTCGAGGATAGCTACCAGTGGGACAAACGCCAACGAAGTACCAAACTGGCCCAAGATATCGCCGAAAGAGAAATCTGTCCCATTGTAAGTAATGTTAAATGGAGGTGGTTGGAATGGCGGCAGTCCTTGCCCAACTTCATCGATCAGTGTAAATGGCGTTTCTCCATTTTCTTTGAGAATATAAGCTAACGCTGTCCCAAAGACGACTACTAACGCATTGCGTGCAAGTGATAACATCCAGACGAATTTACGAAAACGGTTTTTGTTCGCCGACAAGCTGGGATTTGATTTCATGCTTCCAAACCGTCTCAACTCCTTGAAATGTATTTGTTAGTTTCAGTGTGAATGACCTGCCGCGAATGTTACAATACCGTCATTAAGACTAGAACAATAATACTGCTAAATCCTAAAATCGCGTCCCATTTCTGTGTCTCCCCAATATGTTCAATCAGGTGTATAACGCTATCGAGGAACTCGTTGGCTTTACCTTTGAGGCCAAACAGTCCTTTGAACTGCGAGCTTGCAATGCTCATTGCAGCCGCGCACGTGAAACCAGCAACGACCGGATACGATATGAATTCCACAACGAAGCCTGTAATATTACGCGTTTGTTGTTATTATTGTGCTGTTGTTTTGTTGGCGTTTTAATTGATCATAAAGAGTACCTAAGTGCAACAAGCCTAGAATGAAAATGATACATCCTGATAGAAAAGTCAGTATGATGGCACCGCCAGGTCCCAATTTGTCGATATGTGGTTGCGCCATCAACGCCATAATTGCTGTGGGGCCGATGTTGACATCTTTACAGCTTCCGAACAACGCGTACATGAAACAACCCATAAACCCGCAATACAAACCATACTCGGGCGCCAAACCTGCATAATATGCAACAGTTTGCAATTGTTGCACTTAATTACAGATACACCTA
Source organism: Leptusa sp. GC000079 (assembly GCA_030264655.1). Taxonomy (NCBI): domain Eukaryota; kingdom Metazoa; phylum Arthropoda; class Insecta; order Coleoptera; family Staphylinidae; genus Leptusa; species Leptusa sp. GC000079. Next base: position 18,681 of record JARJDT010020528.1, read on the forward strand.
AGAGGTATTCGTCATACCGGCAACTGAAGCGTATGCGATGCCTTGCGGGATTTCAGTTAAACCAACAGTGAAACCTGCTAGCAAGTCCTGCGCTAATAAGCCCAATTTGTATTTCGCACCCCAGTCCAGGATCGGAATTTTGCGCAAGACAACGCGTTTCCATCTTTCCATACCTTCAACAGCAACACCATCATTGCACTTTACTGGACGATAATCCATATCATTTCGTCATAAAGCGGTATTGATGCAAATATTAAACCGCACGAAACGATCACATAAACGATGAACAAATAGTTTATAGTGTTATAAGCGAGCAAATAGTCTGATGATACTGATGCGATTTATGTTTTATGCTACATTTTTACAATAACTCAATAACAACCCAACATATATTACAAATATCCCAGCCGGTTTGCATGTTGTAATGTAATTGTAATTATGCGCTTGTTGGAAGTTTGTAAATGATAATTGCTGACTTTATATCTTTCTTTGTCCAGCTTATACACGAAAAATTAATGATTGATAAGATAAAATGCAAATTCAACGAATTACGAACGGAAATTCTTATATTTCAGTAGCCTTGAATTACAAATCCATATTCATAAGCATAAGCTATAAATTCTGTGGAACTAAAAATTACTGATAAGTAAACACTAGTTTCAAATGTTTCTCTTACAAACAAATATTTAGTTCTAATTACACATTAACCAAAGCAAAACCAACGTTTGTTCAGCTATAAAATGTTCAAGTTTGAAAAGTTCTCGTTTTAACTCAAAAGTTACAAGTTCAAATGGCCTAAATTAAATTGTTGTAATTGCATTTCGTTCGTTTTTAGTAGTATTATTGCCCAATAACAATAAAAACGTGCTACAAACATTTGAGGTCAACAGTTCAAAAATGAAATAATGCATGCTCACCAATATTTCTATTATTTGTATTTGCTCCATTATTATCGTGCATAGTTAAATCTATAAATGTTTACAATTAAACGAAATGCGTTTTTAATATTTGAAAAGTTAAATAAATTTCAGTCGTGGTCGCTCCTCTCTTTCCGATGCAACTCTCTCGCCGGCTTGGCGACGAAGACGAGCAACTTTCAAATTAATCTAAAGCAATTCCGTATTAAAACTTAAAAGTCTCAACGCGAATCCGCACACACAGGCGACACACCGCCAATTAGCTGCTTTTTTAAAATTTAATTTCACTCGGCAGACGATTCAGCACTCAGGCAGGGGACAAGCATGCTCGTCCTATGACGAATGGATCATCACCAAAGAGTGGGAACACGTTGTTTGTTTTTTAATTTATATGTAACACCATCACCTCACGGAGAGCACTCGCCGATAATCTTATTCAAATTAAAATGAAACATTCAGTTATTTCATGATTGAAATTAAGTGTATTACTGTTATCATTCACGATTAATGAGAAGAGCTCGCACGCGTACAGGACCAATCGAAATGAACACGTATTTCCTATCAGCGCGATAATCACAACAAATCCCACAATAGAATACATTTTACTAAATAATTTGGGTAAAATAACTAAATTTGTTCACATTACAATAGGCAATAATTTGAATCACTAGCTAAATGTGAGATTAAATAACGAATTATAACGCTAATCTAAATAGTGCGAATGTTAGAATCCACAAGCTTGTTTGTCATTTTCAAAAATTATAAAATTAATATGTACCTACTTGTATAATGAGATAAAATGCATGTTATAAATTTTGTCTAGCCGACTAAGGAACAAGGCTACAAATCTTATCAAGTCACTGAGTCTGTGTAAAGATTGATCAACTCCGATTCAAGCTCCGATTATGATCCACCAATAAACCGACATTGTCTTAGTTTTATATTTATAATAACAAGTAGTGGACGTGAGAGACAAAGTAAGTGATTCAATATTATCCGAGAAATAATCTGAGCGCACTTGACATTTGAACTTATGGAAATGAATAAGAAGTGTGTGTTTTCCATTCATTTGTTGGTGGCATGAGAGATTTAAGGATATTAAGTTAGGAAGCGGATGAAATTAATTCGTTGTTAATTGGTACCGATTTAGATTATCAATCGCAAATCTCAAACAAATGATGCAATATTTTTAGATGTTTTTAATATTTTCAGTTCAAGTATTTCCTGTTGTTGTTTATTCAGTAAGGAAAATATTGGCTTGAGAAAATTTTGACAAATTTTAAAATTAAAACTTGAATAATATTACAGTTATTAAAATTAAAGCAATCTTATTATTGAAAAATATAAGAATAACTCGTGCAAATGACGTTAAATATTGAAATTGACGAAATTGCTTGAAATGTTATGAAATAATAACAATAATATTAGTTTGGCATGCATTATCAATTTTATCGTTTTTATCAGAACAATTTTTAGTAAAACATACATGAAACATTACTTACATTTTTCGTGCATTAGTTTTAATAATTGTGTTTGAATTTGAATTTCAAAATGACTCAAAGAAGTTTTAAAATTATCTATTTGTCAAAATGTTCTTTCTTGTTTAATTAAATATTTGAAAGTGAATAAACATACAACAGAAGAAATTTGTGATTTTTTTTGTGAAAACCACAAGGAAATTGTTTGAAATAAAGCTCAGTATTTTTTACTTTAATTTGTATTACAAATATTTCCTACACAATAAACAAATTAATCAAAACATGTGATTAAACTATAGCTAAGTAAGACTATTCGATTTCAACTTCAGCACCAACTTTAATAAGTGCTTCCTTTAATTTTTCAGCCTCATCCTTCCCAATATCAGCCTTAACAACCGTTGGCGAGCTCTCAACGAATTTCTTAGCTTGTACCAAGTTCATCCCTTCCATCAAGGCCTTGATCTCTTTAATCAGTGGGACCTTTTGTTTCTCATCAAATTTCATGAGCTTCACAGTAAACGACGTTTTAACTTTCTGTGGCGCAACCTCCTCTTCCTCCTCAGCAGCAGCCGCTGGCATAGCGCCCATTGCCATAACGGGAGCATCAGGTAGATTGAGTGTCTTTTTAAGTAGGCCTGACAATTCGGATACTTCAATAAGATTTAACTGGGAAATTTCAGTGACTAGCTTTTCAATTTTCGGCGATACGGGCTTATCGACATTGGAAGGTGGCGGGATCGTGAGGTTTTCGACTGCTTGTGCAGCTGGGGCCGCCTCAGCCAAGCATAAAGACGGGCTGAAAATCGTGTTCAGCACTCGGTGCGGGATGCTTTAATTGAAGTGTTTCTATGCTTACCAGCGAGAGAACTGACGCAAAATCAGGTTCGTCACAGAGCGATTAAGTAATCGTGAACAATTCATTTTAGTTTATTTGGTAAACGTTCTTAAAGGGTGAGAAAATGCACAATCAAACACTCCGCTCCCGCAACCGCACGGATGAAAGATGAAGGGATTTTTAGGTTAAAAGGTTAGGTTAGGTCTGCACGGGATGAAATGTGCCCGGAATGGACTACTCCACTCTGTATTGACAGTGCATGAATCGATAACGTTAAATCTACTGATAACATGCATAAATAAGAAAATAGTACCTGTATTATCATCAATGATTGATTTATTTGGAAAATAACATACTTTCTAGTTAGCTTTTGCGCGCTCTTGTAATTTCATTGGTTAACTATAGGCAACACGTACTTCATTGCGTTCTCTAGAGCGGTAAATTTATAAGTTTTGAAAGTTTTAAAACTTTAAAACTTTGGAACCCGCGATTAGGGGTTGACCACAAATTAAGTTTTGACTTAGGCCAGTCATACATTGAGCATTACGCATTTTATTGCACAATTTTTAATACAAGGAATCTTGTGTAGTTGTATAAGAAATTGTACAATAAAATGCATAATGTAAGGTTTTCAGTTGATATTAGTCGCTTTCAATTATCACTCAATGATCACTTCAATTCTTGAGAGTAGCTCAATTCTTTTCACTTGCGGGGGACGCAAAAATACTCACTTTGGCTCACTACGAAAATGCAATTAGAATAACACAATAAGTGAGACAAAGTGTAGTGAGTTCTGCTTTACTGAGACACTTGCTCTTCGTTTATTCAGTTTGCTTAGCTAATCTCAGTTAATTTTGAATTTTGATCTTG
>JARJDT010020536.1:0-18522 GCA_030264655.1 Leptusa sp. GC000079
GCGCTCGTAGACATCCAGGACTTGCGCCATCGAAAACGGAACAGTTTTGCAAGAGGTTCCGGTTTAGATGGAGGCAAATGTCGGCTTGCAGACATTCCGGAAAGCCTTTGAGGACACTGTTCATGTCAATGCCATTCGTGTACGTCCACGCATGTTGGAAATATTCTTCAAGGCGTTGTCGCAACGGGTTCGGGATTTGATGAAAACGAATAAATTCACGCACGCGCAACATTTGAGTGTGATAACGTGCTGTCCCCGAATACAAACGTTGGATAATCGCCGAGACATTACCAAAGATGCTGGCGTACATCAGAGCTGTTCAACAATACAAGAAACAAGTTGCAAACAGCCGTGGATATATAGGGTTTCATCTTGTCAAGAATTCTTGTCTAATTCAAGAATTCTTGAAAAATCAAAGAACAAGATAAAACTCTAGCCGTGGATTAGAGAACAAAAAAAAAGATGACGGACTTACATCCGACTAACATGACGCATATCGTGAAGATTTTCTCCGAGTCAGTGTTTGGCGCAACGTTACCGAAACCAACACTCGTCAAAGAGGTGAATGTGAAATAGAGTGCTGTAATGTAGCGACTTTTTATACTGGGTCCTCCGGTGTTGTTCGCTGTGAAATACTGCTGGGTGTCGTTGGCGAGAATGTCCAACCATCCGATTTTTAAGAATGGTCGCTGGGCATTGCCGATGGCATACCATATACATGCCAACCAGTGGGCGATAAGGGCGAAGGTGGCCATCAAGAGCAGCAGAACTGCGGCGCCATACTCGGAATATCTGTCGATTTTCCGGGCAACGCGCACTAGGCGCAGAAGACGGGCGGTTTTCAACAGGCCGATCAACGTCGTCGTCTGCAAATGTCAATTGCAAGCAGACTGGACCCACAAATTCACCTCATACCTTTTAAACGCTCATTATACACACAAAAGCTGCTACAGTCTACGTAGTCTAAAGAGTCTAAAGTGAGATAAGACAACAGTAAAACAGTGCATGCAGCAGAGCAGAAAAGTTAAATTGGCAAAATAACAACGAAGCAATTAATCAAAGAAAGTTGTAAGTTTAGAAAAAGAAATCAGAAATCAATTAGTGGGCTGTTTTGTTGCTGCAAAATTTTAATTTTTTTGCATCACAGATAAAACGTGTTCAAAAGTGATTTATTGATTAATTGAAAAAACAATTGTTCGATTCTTTCGATTTTTTTTGTTTTGCGTTGTTTGTAATTGTAATATTTGATTGTTACGTGAAGAGCATCGTAATTGCATCAATTTGTCTAACTATCTACCTCGTCTTTGTCCAAGCCCAACTAGAGAAAAGAAGAGAAAAATAATTGTTTCAGCTTTTGTAGCTTTGAGATAAGTTCAAGTGTTACATGTTATCATTGAGATTGAAATGATTTGAAAGGAAATATTCAGAAATGAAGAAGTCGCCCATTTTTTCGTCGTTTTTACGACAATTATGAAAATGTTATGTTTGAATGGTAAATAAACATTTTAACATTAAATTTTTACACTAAATTAAATATTATACACAAAACAACTTCATAATTTGTTGTTATTACTTCTATCTATTGACATCAATATCCAAATTTTTATTAAATGTACAACAAAAGACTAAACAATTGAACAACTGAAAAGTTCTTCGACAATCCTGTAAGTCCTTGGAGTCCTTGAGGTAATTAATATACAATTAAGGATTCTAAATCCTTCGTGGTATCTCATTAATAGTGAAATGTTTTCAGGATCAAAGACTCACCTCGTCTGTATCGCTGCTGTAAATCAGCAAATCGAAAGGAATCGCAGCGACCAGATCAATAAGAAACCATCCTTTGACATAATGGCATGCAATCCTGCCAGGATCCGAGATAACTTCATCGCTGCCACTCACATAAGTTGTTCGAAAATTTATTAAAATGTCCACGATGAACGTAACGTCAACTAAAAGCAATTTCCGGTCATTGCAAGGACCAAGATAAGGACAAAGTCGTACCTATTAAGTCTATAAAATCGAAAGGATCTTCGCCATAGGTCCTCGTCTGTCGCACAAAGTCTTGAAAAGCGGCCGCGTACGGAGTAAAGATGGCTGTGTACATGACAAGCAATAGAATGAGCCAGTCCCAAGCAGCTTTAAAGGGCGAATAATGCAAGATTGTGAAGCTGTGTATCGAAGGCGCTTGCAGTTTGTACTCGGGGAGGACATCAGCGCCCAAATTCAACACCTGCACAGAAAAAACGACACGAAATCAACAAAACAGACCGAAACTGCGTTGACACATTGAGGAATTAAAGCGTGCAAATTACTTTGTTGAAATTATGTTTCATGATATTATCATTCGCATTCTGTTTGGGACTCTTGAGCGCGTCGTTAGTCATCGCGAGCGGCGGGACGCCATTGCATCCCTGCTCGATCTTGACGATGCTTTTGCGCGAGTCCTTGTAGCCCGTGCCGCGGATCCGCACGCTGGACCACTTCGCCGTCAGGTTCTTCAGGTTGGCGGCGGATTCATTGCGGGCATTCTTCAGCGAGCTGCCCACCGAGCGACTTTTTTCGATGATTGGCGGCGCGGATTGGCCGCCCGCAGCGTTAGTGCTCGCGCGACGCGTCGTCGGACATAACTCGATGTGCATCGACTTTTGGGGTTTTACGCTTGATGATGAAGGTGTTTGAGCGATTGCTGTTGCATTATCCTGCAGGAGGCATTCGTCCATGTCGGCAGGTTTTTTATTTCACTTTTTCATAACCGTTTTTTCTTTAATTATTATAAAATAGAGTTGATTGTAAACTGATCCTTAAATTTTTTTCAGGAGCAGGATCAGGGTTTTTTAAAAATATATTTTCAGTGTGCGTTTAACTGTTTTTTAAGCGTTTTGTGCTTTTTAAGTGCAGGTTTCAAAAAATCTAAAAATAAACATCCTGTTTAGTCCTGGCGCCTTAAATTTCATGGGGGAAATTTAAGGATCATATTCTGTCTGTGTTTTAAGTCTAGTTTAATCCTTACAAAACGCTTATAAACGCAATTTGATTGACATTGATTATTCTTCGTCCTTTTTGCTCATTTTCTGTTTGAAAAATGGCTGAGCGAACATTTAATGAGAATTAGTGGCGTCCTAACGAGCACACCTTTCACGTCGAGCAATATGTGGCCGGAAATAGCGCGCTGTCAGCTAGTTCCGTCTACAGGATCCTGTGGACCTGTGGACGGAACAAATAGAACGAGTGCGCCTGATGTTAAAAATCACTTTGCAGCATTTTCGGTCCTGATACAAGTGCGAATTTGGAGAGGACTAAGAGGCAGTCAGGACGACGCCGGCTGCTTTACGTGCCTAGCTCAACATACTCCGCTTTATTATGCGATCGATCCTGGCAAAGACAGGACACTAATATTTGTCTATGGCAAACGTATCGTCCTCAATTTAATCGCGCTTATTTTCCTTCTTATACTTTTTATTTCTATCAAAACGGCGCGGCGCGACTCGCATTAAATTCAAAAAGCAATTTTCTAAATGTAAAATGAAACCTTGCTAGTTTCTTTTCTTCGTGCAGTCATCGTGGGCGCAATAAGCGACGCGTGTTTAATAATTCCACGATATAACTTCGATCTACGATGTGTTTTGTGTTCTATTTTCAACTCGTATTGTTCCTTAAATTTCCCCTTTAATCTCAATAAAACATCGAATGAGAAAATTAATTAGTTTTACATTTGTTTGGCGTCTCTGGAGCCTCTTAAATCCTTTGCTCTATGTTGGCGTAGAAAATGTGTGAAACAATGCGTTTTAATAAGTAATGTGCGCGACGCAAACTCCCACAAGTATCACAACAAACGCGGCGTGAATAATTCGGTGGTTAGCAAAAAGCGCCTAAATTTTTATCACAACACCACAGTCATCGCTTTAAGTTCTATGAGATAAACGTTTCGAAAACTAGAATGTGTATGATTGTCCTTATTTGGTAATAAATTGTATACAGTTTGCAATAATTTCTGTGAACATTTGTGAGAATCGTGAGAGCAAAGTGAGCGCGTCGTGGAACGGATGATTGCCGACTGAAACTATGGGAGACTCACGACGAGAGCGTGCAGCCGCGTTGCCAGGGGGCGGCAGCAGCTCCGGTTTGGGCTCATGTACATTCGATAGCAAGGTAGATGAACCACACGCCGCCGCCGCCGACAACGGGTGGGATGGGAGCGGCAACAAATTCATTAAACTGCGAGTTGACAAACTGACAAACTACAAATTGAAAATATCAAAATTGATATAAGGATAATTGTCCACCATAACGGTATCCTGTCTTTATCCTTAAAATCCCCAATCGTAAATAATGTCAACAGTTAAATTGAAAAGTAAACATGAAGCAAAAAGTGAACTTGAAAGGTTATAAGGTTAAGGATGCTTTTTTATTATCTTTGATCCTTGATGGTTCTTCACCGACTTTGTTCTTAGATATTTATATTTCGAAGAGTCTTAATGTCTAGTGCAACGTTTCTTGAAGAGTTGTCGTTATCCTTGTTGTTCCTATCTGTGTCAGTGCAAGGATAAGCGGCGCTCCACCACCGATCGATATTCTCGCAAAGCGCACGCGTCCTGCATCCTGCGATGCAATTTAAAACCTCATGCATTCAAATTGACGTTTCGTTATGTGCGTTATCCTGAATTTACCTCTCGGAACTTGTACTCTTGCTCCTCGTCATGTTTCTGCTGCTGGCGATGCTGCTGGTACTCCAGCTCAAGCTCGCTGCGCACCTCATCCAAATCCAAACCATTAACTTTCTCGTACTCGTAGTCAGGGAACTCGGCGGCATCCCGCTGGCACTTCTTCATCGACAACGCCGACGAAGACCCCAACACACTCGACTTGTTCGAATTGTTTGACTTGCACGATTGTCGGCGCGCTTCGTTCGATTCGTAATTAAGAAATTCGTCGCCGCCTCCAGCGACGAGACCGCTCCACACACCGCAATGGTTGGTGCCGGCACTTCCGCTGCAACTTTTCGCCGACTTGGAGGAGCGTGAACGCGAGCGCGATAAACTTAAGCGGCGCTTCTTCGCCCGCTTGAGTAGTTTGCCCGTCTTGCGGTTGACGTCGTTCTCCACTTGGTTTAGGAGCGTTTCAACAACGAGCAAGTTCTCTTCATCCATCACTCATTCATTAATGAATTAATCATCGTCGGAATGTGTGTAAAATGCATGGAAATTGAGCGCTTTATTGTGGGGAAATCGCCGACGCGCTCCTACAGCTAGCTAAACAACTACTGTGTTGCTGTTGATTTTTCACATTCCACATTGCATTGCGCTGAGTTTGTGGTCGTCGATCAATTCTTTTACCTTCGTCGTAGTCCTCGTCAAACTAACATTTAAACCTACATATACCATGGTACCGTCCTAGTCGTACTTACGTCGGACTGGTTATTATTATTGCTTTGCTTTGAAACGACGACGTGCTCGTTAATTATTTACAGCAACACCCTATATATGTAAGACAAAAGTGATTGTGTTCAATTCCACCTATTTCCGTCCGGATTTCCATGAATATTATAGCAACATGTATGTAACGTTGTATGAAAAACGGACATGCGAGCCCTGCATATGCGTGACACTCACGAATTTCGACTATAAAGTGGAAAATGTGCGTGAAAATGAAAAGCCGCCACTTTGTTGATCGGCAATTGATAAGCGCGAAGGTCGCTTTTTTACTCTTTTTTTTTTACAATTGCGTTTCATTCATTTCAATTTAATTAGATTGACTTACCTGTGCGACTTTCTCGCCCATCTTCGGCGTGTGCAGCCCACTTTGGAAATACTTGACGGATCCATTGTCCTGCACCGAGAACTGCAATCAATTGATAAAGCCTTTTCACGATCAAAACAATCTACAAGCGGCAAGGCAAGCAAATATTTTTACAGCGCTGATGAAAAATCCAGTTTCACAATATTAAAATGTTTTATTACAGGATAAATGCGTTGCAAGGACTCTCGCAAACAAACAAGCAAACAAACGGGAAAATTAAATAAATATTTTCATCCGGTAAAAATAGTAACTCAAACTAATATGTATCAAACGATAAACGACAGGAAAAAGCGATAAATTATGCACATTTTAACGAAAATATTGATTTCCCGGAAAATGTGTTTATTCAAAGGATTAAATCAACAAACGTTAAAGTTGAAATTTATTTAGGATGCTGCCATAATTTTGTGTGTTTTTAGAACCATTTTTATAAGAATCAATTATCCTTTTTGTCTCTTAAAGAAAATTCATTCTTTTATGAGCAAATCCTGGAAATTTGTTACTTTAAGGACCGCTTTTTGAAGCTTTGAAGCAGGCAACCAAACACGCACCTATTCAAATGGAGCGCGCGCTAATCGAGTTTTTAATAACTAAACAAGCTATTAATTAATGAAACGAACAACCTGAAGGATTGCAAGGACTAAGCTTCAGCTAGAGCATGCTAGAAATTGTAAATTCCATTACAACTTGTCTTGTAACGATGTGTGACTTCAAAAAATTGCAATTAAATCAAGAAAGGTAATTGGATTTTCGCCAAATTATTATAACTCAGACTAGAGAGGAACAAGGAGCTGGGAACACTGTGCAAAGCCACCAATTCAATTAAAAACAAGTGCCTAGTAAATTTAATAACAACAATAACAATAAAATTAAAAAAATTGTTAGATTAAAAAATGTACTGCAAAAAAAAGAGGAACAAAAGTACGAATCGAGTACCTTTTGTTTCATCGAGTCCGTCGTCGGATTACTGAGGCTCGGACTCTTTCTATCATATGATGTAAAGGCAGTCTTGTATCTCTGCAGGTCACTATCAGACGATACGTTCGGAAATTGCTTCGATAGATAAGGCTTGTTTGCTGCAAACAATAAGAAATCTCAGTCCCTTCATTAACACGCGAGACAAAAGCAACGAATATGAAAAATAACGCACGAACGCTGATGGTCGGATAGCCGCCCGTCTTGAAGCATTGCCTTCTGGCGATGGCATCGAGACTAGTCGCGTGAGCGACCCGATTCGGCGTCGTCTGTCGCGGCTGCTGGGGCGGCTGCTTGCCGCGCTCCACGCTCTCGCCGCGCTCGAAAGACGCCTGATGGCTGGCGGGCGCGCTGTGCGATATAGTCAACGCGTTGTAATCCTTCGGGGGCGGCAGCGCCATCGTATGTGCCGTGGTCGTTGTCGGCGCGTCCGATTTCGACACCCATGTTTGTTCCAATATTGGCGTCGGCGAATTCGATGTCAGCGGGCTGCAATTTAACCGAGAATTAATTATGACATTTATGAGGAAAATTTCTTGACTTTTCTCGATATTTCTTGTCAAATTTCTCGAAAAATTTAATCTCGCTAGTTGAAATTAGTTACCATTGTTCTAAAGTGTCGGCTTCTTCTTCGGCGGCGGTGACATCGCTCGGGGGTGTTAGGTATCCAGCGAGACGCAACCCCCGGCCACGTAGGTTCGAACCTAAGCGGAGGCTTTGACGGAATGAGGCTCTTGCACGATCAACTGATGAGAAAAAGCGCAAACTGTTATATTGATATGCAAAGTTGAAAGGGTTGTAATATTACATTTGCTTAGTCTGGTTTTCCCCACGGGACTGGCCTCCAGGGGAGGCGTCGGTTGGGCGGTCAGATCTTCAAAGTTGATTATGATTAAACTAATGTCATCTACTTCGCTCCGGATCGGCGCTATCACTTCGGAACATAGGAACTTGGAACCTGCAAATTTACAAAACAGAATTCGTCAAATTCGCGATAAGGTCAATGCGCACACTCCATGTGAACGCTGTTTAATGATCCGGTCATTAATTTTCATTAAACAACGCTTTGCGCTTTTACTCTTTTAGTTATTTTTCGCTTTGCGTTGGCCGCATCTGGCGCCAGAGCGAATTTCCATTCACTTCTTGTGCGCGCACGTAATAATCAAATTATGCATAAATGTTTGCTAAAAATGGCGCGACTACAACTAACATAAATAAAAGTCGAGCAGTCGAGGATTTCCCCGAGGATTACCACGCGAGAACTTTGAATCGAGTGGCATTATTAACCCATGTCAACATATTGACGCATTGGCAATATTTATTAGACGCGTTGCGGCATCAGATTCACAACCAAAACAGCACACATTTCCCAGGAGGACTAAAGAAAACTCGTGTTAACCACGAAAGCAAACATCGGTTTTATTGGAAAAATGTTTAAGTTTAATGTTATTTCATGTTTTGTTAACGATAGTTTAAACGAAGCAGAAATCATTTGTCCTGCGCGCGCTTCCACTTTATTTGTATATTCAATGATTATGTGTGGACGTTGTACGTGTACTAAGTATGTGCATGGGGCATATTCAAAGAAGGGCGCATTAAATATTTATCGTGTAAAAATGGTGTTGCGGTTCGAAACGACGCGCGGTCACGAAAACGCAACTAAATTCCACTGAGTGTTCGCAGAAGAAGTATGCAAAACGCGTTTTCATTGAGAAATCTCGCGAAAAATCCATGGCAACACTCAGTATGGGCAATTATTCAACGTTGCAAGTGTAACTTTGTCTGGAAAAACCGGAAAAAAATACATGTTTGACACGCCATGTCTGCAATGCACACATATTAACTGACCGAAAAACCACAACTAAAACAATGCTTCAATCGAACTGGCGAATTCAGGTCAAACGCATACGAATAAGACGCACAAATAACAATAAAAGTAAAGATTTTCTATTGAACATGCTGAGATGATTATCGTTAAATTATTTCGATTTCTAGGTGAATAATTTGACGTGCTCATTTATTCATCGCATTTATGTTTCGGCAAGTGTGGAATTTCCCGCATTTACTTAGAAAACAGTGTCCTCGACGAAAGTGTGCACACTTAGAACTGCAGTACACTCAGTTGACATTCTTAAAGGTCCTTAAGAATACTTAAAGAATGAAGCATCCTCTTTGATGGACACTTGGTGGATAATGAATTTAGTTTCGTTATCGACCATGCAAGCAAGCACGTTGAAGCATTGAACGCAGACACGATTTTCATTTGGCTAAGTGGCCTGCTCTCTTTCGTCCTATATCGTCCTTCATATTAGAACATAGGCTGGCTAACAAGTCGCAGTTCAGGCAATTGAAGCGCGACCTTTTCTTAAGTACTCGCTAACTAGGTACAAGTTGGAATTAAGAACGCACATTAAAAGGACAAACAAACTTAAGGACAATAAATCAGTGCAGTCAAATGATTAGAATGGATTCGAAAACGTAAAGCGATACAAACATTGATTTGTCACATTCGTATAGCAAGCGCCTACTTTACAAGGATAACATTAAGGACACACGATAAAGGATAAAGCGCGCCATGGTAAATGCTATTCCTGCATGCTCGTCAATTATTAATGATAGTTGTAAAGGTAAAGGTTTCAAGGCATCAATTACGCGCGATTTCAACATCCGTTTTGTCCTTTTACGTTTGAAACAAACAATTTTAAAAGAAGCAAACAATAGATGTCTACAAAATAAAAGCAGTAAAAAAAGAAAATGCATAAAAATAATGAAATTCTAATCTTGGTCCTTAATATCATCATTAAGGATTGATTTGAATCGACTTTTAAGTAGTTTAGCCTGAGAGCACTTTGTACAAACACACTTCATAAATTATTCTTATTTTTTCCGGTTTCCCTTGCGCATTTTTAGCGTTCGGGTTTACTTTTCTCTAATGGCGAAAGGATCCTCGACATCCTGGCACGTAGGCGTCCGTAATCGTGTTACCTCTTCATCCCAAATGTGTTTTTTATGAGGGCGCGCACTTAATTCGAAAATGGCATTTTGAAATCGTCCGATCTGATCTGAGTTGGCAAATTCGAAATTCGAATTTCCACTATTTTAGTAGTGCCTTTGTTCCGTCAACTTTGACCTAAAACTAGCGCCCCAAATCAGCAATGACGCATCGTGTACGCAGTGGCTTTTCACTTAATCACTTAGCAGTCATCAGGTCGACCAAAACCGCATTCCTTTAAATATCAAAACAACAACAACAAAGCACATTCAAGAAAACGCCACTGATGATGTGCGGTTTAGTGGTTTCGAATTGATGATGTGGTGACTTTTACGAATTAGCCAGGTAGCTATACGTATAGATGCCAAATGCGAAATTAAAGTTTGCCATTAATAATTCGCTTGTTTGTTTGCATTTATTATTATCCGGATATGCAAACGAAAAGGACGAAAAACCGCAATAATGAGAATTTAAGCATAGAATTAGGCCACTGAAAGTCGTCAGGTAACAACGCTAACAACTTAATAACAAGTCTCCATGGAAACCATTATTTATTTATTTTAAAATGGCCGTCATGCCGACGAGCCCGTGATGAAATTCCAGCGGGAAAACAACGGGAAAAACGAGGGAAAACCAACTTGTATGACGTACGTATGTGCGAGCTGTGGCAAAATGCGAATGTCATTAGGAAACATTTAAGTTATTCCGAACCGGAAATGACCTCTACAACCACATGCACGGCCCTATTCAACTACTTACTACACGTGCACAGGTTATTAGAATGCGGCAGGATCAGGATTACTTGTTTGGCAAACTTATTACTATACAGGGGGATTTGCTTTTCCGTATAAGGATTATAAACATGGCAACGAATATAAAATGGAAAAAAATGCGTAATCAAAAGACGATCGAGTTAATCGACTGGATTTTTCCGAGTTTATTAAAGTCAAATCAAACTTTTTCTCTTCGTTGTCGTTGATTGTTGTTGTAAACTTCACTAACAAGTCCGTTTCGGTCCGTTTCGCCTGCAGTCGTTTCATTTTTATTCTGCTTTGTGTGGCTAGCATTATCATTGTGTTGTAATCTAAATAGATCAATTGTGCCGCAGCGTTGTGGGACACACGTGGTAATACGAGCCGCATAATGGCATCGGCATTTCCGCGACACAAGCCCCGAACGAGGCCTATGTGGCAACATTTCCACGTTTCCACCATCACCATTAAAATATCTAACATATTCTCGACGTGTTTATTAAAACGACGGTCGAGGTGAGTTGGAAAAGTCAATGCACACCGCAAACGATGGTGGAAAATCAAAGGATCAAAAGATAAGCAAAGCACAAAGTGACCTAAATCAACTAGGTGTATAAACTTTGGCTTTTCTTCAGATCGATGCGCGATTTTCACCCACAGCACATCCTGATAATCATCGAAAAATGTTTAATGCGTGTTTGTAGTTAAAATTTCACGTCTACATTTCGAAAAACAAACGATAATAACTGAAAACATATAAGTAACGACTGGTTGAAGTCACGATAACATCGCTGCTCACGATCACAATGCACGAGGATAAAGGATAATAGATCCTGTGTATTGAAAGCAAAAGACACGAGACACGAATGGGATTTTAATTATTGTCATTGTCGTTTTAACGTTACAAGTTGTTACCAAACAAAAACGCAAACGCGATACGAGTTTCAACAAATCAATAACTACTAAACTAGATAATAAGGATACTAACTGAAATAAATCGCGCACTCAAGCAGGATTTTTAACGTTTTACGTTTAGATTTTGATAGTTATCTTGAAACTCGAGTTGTGCGTCTTCACAAACGTGCACGCAACTATTCTTATCGTTTCATTGCTTCCGGTTTCCTTCAGGCTTTACGATTATCGTTATCCTTATTTCGTTTCATAGATAAGTATAAATAGCTTTATAGGCTAATTTTACACACTTTTCACTTCTGGAAATAATGCTCGAAATGTGCAAGTTGAATTTAAACAGCAAGAAAGAGAAAAACTTTACACAAATAAATCATTTAATATAATTACTTCATGTTCATCCTTCTTGATTATAATTCGAGTCAGTGTACAAATAAACAAACCGCTTCGGCGAGAAACAGTTGCCAATCGCGAATTAAAAATTAAATTTAGAAGATGACCTTAAATCTCAACGCGCTTTAATTACTTCAAAGAATACATAATTAAAGGATTTCCGTGCCAAACTTTTTTCTTTATCAAAACACTGAGGCTGTACAACAATAGTTTCTGGCAAAATCTGAAAATAGATTCTCAACTGTTCGAAAAAAAAATGGGTCAAGTGCCTAATCTTAATCCTAATTTTGCTAGTTTTCCACTCGTCAATGGCATTTTGGTGGCACTTTATGCGTTTTCTCAGTTTATGCGCTGGGCATATTGCACTTGCATCGCATATGAAAACGCATAAATCTTGTTATATCAGCGCATCGCGCGTATTTTAATGCGCTGTGAATGTAATGAGATGTCCTCATACCGTCTTTTCGATAGTAGAGAATCTCGGCGTGCTTTTCGACGCCTTCGTTGAGGGCGTCGCGCAGTCCGGCGACGCTCTGTTGTGATGTCAGCGGGCCGCAAAGGAACTCGCAGGATGCAGGACGCTGCATCACTTCGGCACGCGAATATCCCGTCAGCCGGCAGAAGCCGTCCGAACAGTAGATGATGTGACATTGGCCTTGTCGACTATTTGCCACCAGAAACGAACGATCTGCAAAACAATTAACGCACAGATGAGTTTTGATTAATTTTTCGCTTTGTTTCGGAGTGTTTGATCAATTTTCAATTTGGACTTTCAACGTTTAAGGGACAGCGACGATTATCACTCGTGAATTGTACAAAACTCAATCAAAACTTTATTCAACTTATCATAAACCAACAGATAACATTTTACAAGTGCAAAGTACGACTTGAAAAGTTTTAATGAATTTTCTGTTTTTCATTCGGAAAGGAAATTTTCGGTATTTAATAGCATCATATTCAATACAAAAGAAACTCGTTTATCGTTTTTTGTCCTTTTTTGTGTTCTTTTTGTATTTGACAAATTGAATTTGCATTATACGCACTTGTGGATCTTCAATCTCTTCAGAATTGATGTTTGTGACATTTTGACATTTTAGAGTATTTTAAGTATGAAAGTGATAGAAATAAATGCGTTCGGTAGCGAAGTTTCCGTATCACCTGAGCGTCCTGGGCGTATATCCATTGTGTGCCCGGCGCCTTCACACACCTATTCTTTAAACGCCTTTGAAGCCTTTGTTGTTGGCTTTCATTCATCATAACCGTGTCGTATATAACAAAAACGTGTTAATCCGAATGCAAAAGCCAAATAGAAAGCTCGTAAGTTATGAAAGTAACTTTTTTCATGTTGAAACTTAAGGTTGAAAGAAACATATTTCATCATCTTAGATCTTTTTCGTTTTGGCCTTTTGCCCTCGACTCTTAAAATTTCGTCGGCGTATAATTCTCCACAAATTCCAGCTTCCAGCATCTTATCCGAACTTTATTTTGGCATTCGTACAATTTCAGAGTAAAAAAAACGTAAGGACATTTTAAACGTGTGCCTTTTGTCGTTTTTTTATCCTTCAGCATGCGATGATGATGATGATTGTATGAAATGTACGTCAATCATACAGCAAGTATTTGCTGTGTATAGGTAAAACATGCTATTATCGTGTGTGCTGTGTGCGCACGGTTGCATTCAAGTAGAAATGTTTTAAATTGGAATCTAAACCATGAGCGTAATGACAATCGCGTGCAATGCGGCACAAAGAAACGAGGCTTGTAATAAAATGACAACAATTGCATTTTTTCAAGAAATAAAACAGCGCGAAATTAAAAATGTTATTCTGTGCAATTAGCTTCAACTTTATATAAGTTGCACATGTAGTTGTGGACGCAACTAAATACGGAATGAAAATTCAAACAATTGTTTTGTTGTAAGTAAAAGTGGGAAATGTCTGTCACATTCACATCGTGTGGAAATGGACGCGCCAACATACGAAGGAAGGGAAAATGCGATCGATCGATAGTTTCCATTTTCCATACAACCACATGCAATATTTCTAGTTTTGCGCGTTGTTTCTTTGTTATAATTGTATATAGCGCATTTCATTAAAGTGTTGTTAGTCGGAAAATGTGAAAAATTCGACGCGTTTATTAATATTAACGACATGCGAGTTCATTGAAAATGCGAAAAATCCCATTAGTCTGCCTGTTTTTCCCCATTAAAAACGCTCCCATAGTGCATGTGGAAATGCAAATTGAGATTCACTGCTTTGCGATGAGATTTTCTTTTAATGATTTCAACAAATGAAAAGCAAAATGCAGTTAAGTCCAAGAAGTAGGTATATAATCGTCAATCGTGTAAACACAGACGAATTTTATCGACATCTCAATGCAATGATTGAAGAATGTGATTGAATTTCGCCTCGTTTCATCGTGCGGTTTAGCGTTGACAAGTTGACATGTAGTGTTTGGTCAGCAGCGTGAACAAATGAAAAGAAATCTATTTGCTTCGACGCCGAGTCCGGAGTTGCTATGTGGCCGTCGACGTCGTCCTTGATAGGATATTTGATATCGTATCATTTATTAAACCCTAAACCAAAAACGAGCGCACAAAGCAGACGTGTGATTATTTCCATCACCATCAAACAACACACATTTTTATTTCGCCAGAGAGTTGAGATTGAAACATATTTAATTTACACCTTGATTTCTGTTTACTGCCGGCGCCACCTGATTATGCATATCCGTATCCTGCGAGGCATTATCCTTGAGCGCTGGGAAATCAACATGATGTGCGTCTTATTATTGTTTCTTTTGATTGAAATTTACTATTTAAAGGGGGGCAAAACAGGATTCGGGATGTGCATGTGCGAGACGAGGTGCAGGTGAACGACCTGCAGCGACGACAGCTTCGTCGTTTCCTTGGCAACCAGCAGCAGGAGCCGGCAAAGAACTTACTGTCAGTGTCAAACTTCCTGATGATTGTCTCGATGAGCGTTGTCCTGGGCGCCACGAGGCCCCTACGCACCGGCATACTAAACTATTTCTGCCGCACAACGTTTCATTTAAGTTTATCTCACTCTTGTAGCTTATAGCTTATATTTTATGTACACATAAAGTCAAATTAACACCAACACCAAAACGCAACCGAAAAGTTTAGTAGTCCTTTAGTGTCTCTTGCACGTTTACGTATAGAATTGGAAATGTCGTTGATTGCAATCCTAGCTTAGTAATGCTACGTTTTTCTACTTGTGACTAGTGTAGTATATGATATAGTTGATTAAAGAGTAGGTATATGCAGAGTTGAAGAAGCGTTAAGCGACTATAGTTTGGTTCTTTTGCTGCAATTAGCGCAGTTCATTGAAGTCCGCAGTTAGGATTTGAATATGTTTGGTGTGTGTTTTGAAAAAATAAGGCGACTTTATAAGGCAAATTGTGACTTTCACTTAATACTCGTTTGATGATTATTAATCTAGTAATTAATTAGGCTGCGTTAAATGTGGGGGAAGGCGTTGACTAATTGTAATTGATCAAATGCACACAACTGATGCCTCCTTTGTTTGTTCCTTAGTTTAATTCGAGAGTTAGGATAAGTAAAAAGAGTTGTTTAAAAGCGGTGTATAAAAATTTTTGTTCATTTGCTATCTCTCTAATCAGCAGCTCGTTTCGGCGTTTCTTGTCGCAAGAAGCGACGTTTGTTTTGATTCCGATTCCGTGTGTGTCGAGCTCAGCTTGGGCTAAGGTTGACTTGTTATTTTTAACGAATTTTTGGACCCGGACGACGACGACGTGGACGGCAGCAGGAACAGGAATATCCTAGCGTTGTCGGTTGGCCTGCCGTGCGAGATGTTTGTTGTCTGCTGCTGCTGCTGCTGCCACGATCCGCTGCCGAAATTACTTAATTTTAAGCGGCGCACTAATATCGAAGCCAACGATGAGTCCCAACAACGGCGGCGACTCACTGCCATAGCAATCGGCAATCGGAAGAAATGATGCGGCGCGATTTTTACGCAAATTTCGGCTGCAACGTGTGTTGTTGGGTTTCATGCGCACAATTGCTGTGCACTTTGACGGCCACTCATTTCGTTCGTTTGTTCGTTCGTTCTTTTATAGTGTTTGAGTTTACATGAAATGAAATGTCGAGTATTGAATCGACGATAGCTATGTGACGACGGCGACGACGACGACTGGTTTGCGTGTTCGCGTCGCGACGCACACACGGCTCGATTCGACTGAACTGAAAACCTTTCGATTCCTATTCTATGCCATGCACACTTTGTGCTTCTCAGTGCTTCTCACTTGACGCTGTACGCAAGCAGCACATTTGCGAACGACGCCGGCGTCGAGTCGAGTGAGTGAAAGAGAAGGCGTCGGCGTCGTGGCGCTGCCGGTGCCGCGCCGTGTGTGTATCGTTGATTCAGGACGGCTGTGGCTCGTTTTACTATACAAAGAAACATTGCAACATAATCCATACGTTTACATTTTCGCTGTTTTATGTATGCGGGAGTGCGTTTTGTTAAAAATACACACGCATCGCACGCGGAAAATTAGCGCACACTCGAAGCTTTCAATTCGTATTCGTCCTTTATGTGGCAATCAAGAATTGCGCGTGCGTCATTGTATTCTGGCTTTGTTAGTCCTTTTGTTGCTCATGTTCAAGGATTGTAGGAAACTGGAAATGGCGCGTTTGAATATTTTAGATAGAGTTTCATTAATCATTTTAAAATCATAAACGCAAATTAATTAGTCAGGAATTTTCTTTGTTTTTACTACGAATAAATTGAAAATGAAAATTATAAATATATGTTTTTCATGTTGGAAGATCGGTAAAAAAAGCATATTATAATTCGATTTGATTTTCCCAACATAAAAAACATTGTTAATATTTTAATTAAATTATATTCTGCATATGAGAAACAATGTAAAAATTATAAGCGCGCAATTTAAGTCACGCTATTGTGGTTTATACTCGCGCTCAGCACACGACGCACACTGCGCCGCGCAGCGTTCGTTCTCAACGTGACTCGCGCCTAGCGGCTCAGTGTACGCGAAGTCGGCGGTCGAATACGTGTGTTGATGCGGGAACTTTCCGCCAATACAACTTCGTTTCGCGCAGTAATTTAACGAAATAAAGTTTAAATTAATTTAAATCAATCGCGTGTGCGTGTATTTTGTGCAAGATTAAATGTCTTAAGCCCCAAATTAGTGATTACAACGATTACAACTTGGATATCGCTTTCAATTCGGAATTTTCCGACAGTCCTTGCTGTATCACTGAGTTAAAATCAAGGTAAAACTTAGTTCAACATTTAATACATTTAGCCCCATTTGCACCGTGAAAATTTATGCTGTACTTAAAGCTAGGTTTAACTTAATTGTGTCCGTGTCACATTGTTGTTGATTATTGTGTAAAGTTGTATTGATTTTAGTCCAACTTAAGTTCAGAATATTTTTTGGTGCAAATGGGCCTTAAAGTTGCATTTTTGAGCGAAGTTTATTAAATATTAGTCAAATTTGTGTTTATTTTGCTATCGTTTTCGACCCTTGCGAATAAAATGTGGCTTTTTTGATAATCGCGCGAGTTTTGCCAATTTAAAATTTATTTCGAGTAAATTTAATGACTACCACATTTTTTCCCATTCTTAATTAATTATTTCTTCGTTTTTAAATATCAATACACATTTTTGAATAACTTGCTTGTTTTATTACACTGAAAATTAGACGAAAAATTAAATTCAAATGAAATTAAAGAGTTTTGAATAATTAAATTATTGCAGAAATTCAGAATGTTAAAATCGTGCAGACGCATTGTATGCATAATCGTTGCTAGGGGATTAAGATAACATTGAGCGGTCGCGGTCAACAAACGGTGCAGATGATTCATTTGCATTTTCTAGAAGTATTTGCAACATTCGGCTTCGTTTCGCGAAACGCGAATATTATAAGTTATCGAGTGCAATAATTTGACTACATTTATTTATTACAATCGTGCGAACGTGTTTTTGAATGAAATTAAATAATTTAAGTGCAAAATAAGGAACAAAATTTGCGTATCGTTTTCAATCTGGCCAAGGTAGAACTAATTTATTATTCCAAATGAATTTTTAAGCTAAATTAATTCAACTTAAAGAAGATTCGAATTTATTTAGCTTATGTAGTGTAGGTTTTATGCTTGCAATCAAAACCGAACTGCATGCATGTTGGTTCAAATAAATTTCTTTACGAACAAGGCTAATTTCTAAATTTATTCATTTCTAAGCCAATTGTCTTTTTATAATGAAAGCGATAGAAAGTAGTAAAGTAGTTTCTTTCTTCGTACCGAACTCGAAGGGAGAAAGGCTTTTTGTCTGCTAAACATATAATTATATTAATTTTGATTTCTTTTTTTACAGGTTAACAACAATCTACAATAGTTGCAACTTGCGAACTTAAGTGCGCGTTTTCTGCTTCGTTTTGCCGGTAGTTTTTTATCACGTTCAAGAGTAAAATCGAGTGCGTCCGCAAAATTTGCTTAGCTTCTCTGACTTTGCGAACAAAGTATTATTATTCGGTTCATCTAGCAATTGTGGGGACAAACTGCATTTCAACTGACAGCTCTTCCTCGGTACGACCAGTCGGTTCGGGAGCGACATTCCACAATAGCTCGGCACATATATCCTTATTCGCTCGCGGGCGTACATGATGTGCCTACCGCCTATTTATGTCGTGGGTGCAACATAA
>JARJDT010020545.1:0-13610 GCA_030264655.1 Leptusa sp. GC000079
TCTGTTGGTCATCAATGAAACTACTTCTAAATATGTGCTTTTTTGATTTAATTAAGAGAAAAACAAGATCAAATTTACAAGTACACACTAAACACCAACTTAATTTAGAGAAAAAGTCCGAAAATCCTGGCAAACGAGAACAGATTTGATTTGAAATTTGAATTACATATTTAAAATTAGTTCCAAAACAGCCACAGAGGTCGCTTTCTGTCATGTCAAAATCGCCAATAGGGGGCTCCGCTCGCTACGCTCGCTCCGCTCCAATTATTATTTACAATATTACAAATTTTATCCAAATATTTATTAATTATGATTACAAAGTTTGGTTGTAAAACGTTCTACGTTGGGGGTGGGGATAAGCTTGGAAATGCTCGGCAAAATCCAATGTTTTTGAACGCAGTCCAGGATTTGAACCGAACGACCGCGGATAATGCGGCGTGGACGGCCTTGAAACAGCTATGAGCGTGTGGCGCGGTTCGGGTGGCGCGTGGCCCGTGCGTGGCCCCGTTATCTCCTGCTCCTCCACTGCCACTGCCACTCCAGCCAGCTGCCAGCAGGCCCAGCCGGAGAAGGCGCACATTGTCGCACTTCTCTTCGCTCGACAACTTTACAATTTACATGTTCATAGTTTATCATAGTTCATCCGCGGGCGAAGTGGCCACGCCGCGTGCGCTTTGTCCACATCAATAATCAATTAATTAATCACTCAGACGGATAATTTACTGCACTGTTAATCCACCGGCTAAACATCTTCGACTTCCGGCTCGGCGACGAGGAGGAAAGCGAGTTAATTCAAAAACTATTGTTCGAATGCGTTTATAACTTGTTTACAATTGAAATGTTGCGTTGTTGAGTTGCGTTGCGTTTAATTAAAATTATTTTGCATAAATAATAAAAACATTAAATAAAATTGTGTTTGTTTGTCTGGTGGAAAGATTGTTATAAACAAAAGGCGCGCGCGCGAGTGTGCGATCAACAATCTGGCGATGAACACGCTGCGGGAGAAGTTCTTCGGTCGGGCGTATTGCCAAGAGGTGGGTAAGTCAACTTAATTCAGAAAACTGACAAACAACAAAAAACACATTTTCTTTCCAATAAAAAAATAATTGGAAAAATTACATTTAAAAATGCCTTAATCATAAACAAACTCAAGAAAATGAGAGAGAAAAACTAGAAAATTGAAAAATACCTACAAGGAGAAGTCGGAAAATCGATGGTTCAACATTAGGGAAATCACCTAGCCTGGCTAATTATACATTTGCTCTTTCCCACTATTTGTCACCTTTAATTGATTTATCCGATTGCATCAACCCAGCAGCCTCAAAGATTAGTCCAACTAAATTGTTTTAAAGCCAAAGCTAACACAGACTAATTAAAGCAATTAATTAGCAACATTAACCAATGAATAATTAATGTTAATCAATATTAATTAGGAATTGGGATTGGATCAAAGATGAAGATTAACATTCGGCGAATCAATCGTACTTTGGTCTATTCTTACGTGTACACTCTTCGTGGAAAATTTCCCAAGTTTTCCACTATAGAGCGGAAAATTTCTTATATTTTACAGTTATTGTATATGTACAGTGCGATTTTGTAAAAGTGTCCAATGGCGAATAACATCGGGAAATGAATAAATGTTAATATTTGCTCTTCCGAACTTCATATCAATCTGATTTTTTCATTTATTAATTTGCTCATGTTAATCGCCATTGGACACCTTCACAAAATCGCACTGTATATACCGGGTGTGTTGTCTGTTATTAGTCAAGTCAAGTTTTTTTAAAACTAAAAATCTGCGTAATAGAGGGTGTTCAATTTGAAATAATGAGGTCAAGTACAATGGAAAGTTCAAAACTTTGATAATCTGTAAACCGGAAGTTAATTTATAAAATAAAGCGGAAAAGCGACTCAAACTTTACTATACCAAGTTTTGTGTATTTTTAATGCATTCTCACGCGTTTTCAAATATGTAATCAAATACTGAGTGTTCCATTTAAAATACGAAAATTAATGCTTACTTCCGGCATTACCAAAAGTGCTAACACTATAAAAATATTTTTCAAACAAAGAGCCTATTCACCAATGCATTTTTTCGAATTTTTAAAATAAAAAGAACCTCGGAAACTATTAAAGAAGGGTTTATAACAAACACCCTGTATAGAATCGAATTAATTTCATTGGAGCGGAGCGAGCGTAGCGAGCAGAGCTCCCTATACAGCCACTTAATCACTTCTTTGTAATGTATCTCCTCCGAGACCGTTCAAGTAATCGTTCCCAAATTTTGCAGACAGGTCACAGTCATATTGTAGATGGTTTTCAAGTGAGATCATAAAGATCGAATAAAAACTATAACCTCAAACTATGTCAAATTTGAATAACTCTAAAAGTTTTGGCTTTATGATAAAAATATTTATAAACAGTATTGTAAAGAATTTAATTCTCTATAACTTTTCTCATACATAGTTTTTTTCTAAACTGCATATTTCAAGAGATATTTATGCCGATAGTTATGTAGTATGTAGGCAAAAATGCAGACGTATAAAGCATCCAGGGCGAGCGAAGCGAGCCTTTGGATTATACATATTTGTTCGCAAATATTTTTTTATAAGTACTCGCTTCTCTCCAATACATGTGCAGCTTGTGAGCGGACCTAAACCTAGTGTTTATCAAAGGCACACCATAGAAGCAAAATGAAAATGATTTAAATCGAACATTAAAGTAAGGAAGAATAATCGAAACTGGACAAAGTAATAGAAAATATGGTACATTTAAGACTCAAATATTCAATTAATATTTATGTTATTGGTCGATTTGAATAAAAGAAGTATAGGTAGAAGCGCACCGCAAAACATCAAAATTTCAATTTTCAAAGCAAACAAAACTACTTATTGTTGGAATTCCAAACAAGTCATTTTGATCAAATATTTGTCTACTGTAATGATCAAAACTTTAAGAAGTTCAATCGAAGTCCGACAAGACATTGTTATTTATTTAAAAATTCCATTTCAGAATTTAATAAGCAAAATACAGTGCAAATCAAAGCTCCAAGTTCAAAATTGAATCATTTAAATAAGAAAGAACATCCAACGAAGCGTTTTTGAAACGTAGGTATCTGAAAAAAACTATTTAAGTTCCGAAAAACAGTAAAATACTTGCACTTTAAAATGTTTGGAGTCATGATGTATACTCTTTTATTGTTCCATATAATGTTGCTTTTAACAAATGAATGTTATGCAAACACCCAAGAAAACCTAACTTTAAATGTATTGGTTGTAATTAAAAATCAAGATACTATATTCCATCTTGTTGATAAAAGGTAAGTTAAAGTTCATAATAGAAAGCGCCTATATGGTAAAATCCGAGGTAAAACCGTACATTGAGAGACATTTTGACAAAAAATAATTTTATAATCACTGGTAAAACTAAGAAGTTGCAAAAATATTAATAACAATAAAAAATATAAAATTTAATCGATAAATTATCTTCACTATATCTAAGCATCGAATGCATAAAACAAGTTAATAAATGAAAACTTGTAATATTTTAGGGAAAAACTAATAGATTCTGCTGTAAAAATAAACTACCCACTTTTAAAGGATCTTGAAGTTATGCTCAATCTAACACTCAATTTTATGATAGAATATTGTGGAAGTGATAATCAATTTGACACTGTTTTTACAAATAAAGAGTATGAAAACTGCACAATTGAAAAATTAATTACCAACAAAGCAGATATTTCAGGTATACTTCATTTTCAATCACTGCACATTATGCTTAAATCAAAATCTACCAAAAATTTTTAAATCCAAAATATTTTTAGCATATCCTTTGTTACTGACTGAAGACAAAGTAAAACTTTTGGAATTTGTTGCCCTATCTATACCTGGATCTTCAAAATTTATTTTTCTCCGTCCCAAACTCTCCTACATAACGAATGTTTACACATTACCCTTTAATCCACATGTTTGGATGGCATCCCTTTTCCTTGTAATAATTCTAACAGTAATTTTCTATATTGTAACAAAATGGCATTGGCACAAGTATAAACAAACCCAAACCAAGTCAACTAAAGAAACGTCTGGAATTAGGAAAGATATTCCTGGTTCCTTTATTTCAGTCGCATTTATAACAGTAGCCGCGATTTGTCAGCAAGGATCACATTCAGTGCCTAACAATTTATATGGGAGAATTGTAATGTGGTGCCTGTATATGTCCTTGATGTTTTTGTACGCTTCGTATTCGGCTAATATTGTTGCACTTTTGCAATCGTCCAGTACAAATATAAGGACATTAAAGGACTTGTTTCAAAGTTCTTTGACTCGTGGTATTGAAGATAACGAAATATTTCACGAATTGGTATGTAAGTAATATTAGGCTACTAAAGCACTGAATAAATATTACTAAATTTATAATTTTATTGGCAATTTACTTTTTAGTTGGATAAACAAGAACAGGGTGTTGAAAATTTTAATTATGTCAATGCCCGCGTTGGCATTGAACATGTACGAAATGAATTGTACGCGTTCCATGTTGAAACAAATATTGGTTACTCTTTGATTGGTAAAACAATTTAATATTTGTATATGCTGTTTAGTTTTTTAATACTCTTTAGAGCAAACGTATGATGATATTGACAAATGCGGTTTACAAACTATTAAATTTTTGCATATTCCTACTGATCTATACTTACCTATGCGAAAAGGATCACAATATGCAGAAGTGTTTAAAATTGGGTAAGCAGCAACTACATATTTTATAGTAGAGTGCGGCAGACAAACCAAAATAATTATCGTAAATGAACAATTTCAAGTTAATCGCAGTTAAATACTTTTAAGTATATTTAACTTAATATACCAAAATCACTTTATCAATGCATCTCGATCTCGTCACAATCAAACAACAATTAAATACATTGTTGTGTGATTGTGACGAGATGCATTGAAATTTTGTTGAAATTGTGATTTTGGTTTAGTAATTATCTAATAATTTAGATTTACACAAACATGAACGTATACATAGAGTTATTAATTGGTTATTTATATTCTTAAAATTTTTACAACTGAAAACCAGTCATTGGGAGGCTTATAATGAACAAAAAGTTCTTTTGAAATGTCGTATCTTCAATAACTTTCGAGATATTCAAATGTTAAATTTCATCTCTTCTGTTCATTGATGAATTAAAATTTAACACATAGTAGGCATTATGAAATTATAAAGCTTTATTTATTTTCATAACAACGGACAGGCCCGTACCCAGAAATTTGATCTGGGGAGTGTTCCACTAATAAAATTGATATATCATATGTTAAACAATATTTCTCTAAAGCAGAAACATATTTTTTTCTTAATATTTTTGTTGATGTATGCAAAGTTGCCTAATTTCGGCGAAATTTTTGGGGTGTTTCAACACCCAAACACCCCCCCTGTGTACGGCCCTGACAACGGACTTATTTTAATTGTAGTAATGCCAAATCAACTACCAATTATTTTGTGCAAAATTCACTGCAAGCACATCTGACATTTAAGTTAATTTAGGATAGATATCAATTGATTGTTATTAAGAAACTTCCAAGGCAATAAATACAATAAAATTTCATGATTTCAAAAGACACACTTATGTGTTATCATTTAATCCTTCAATAAGCTGAAGAGATGAAATTTAACATTTGAATATATCGAAAGCTATTGAAGATATGACATTTTTTCAAAGGAACTTTTTGTTCTAAATATGACTCCCATCAATAGCTGGTATTCGTTTGTACCACTAATTCTGGGACACCCTGTATACGGAAATTTTCAAACAATTATCCGCGTATATTTATTTGCACAAACTTTGATAACCACAGGTATGCATATCCGAACGAAACAAGACTCAAGATTCTTTGTTATGATTTTCGTATCAAAAAGATCCAAAGAAGATCTCTACTTGTAGCTAATTCGCCAATTAATTTTTAAATTTTAAAAACCAATTTTACAAACTATTCTTCATATTATGTACTTATTTTAAAAAAACACTTCTGGATGTTCAACATCGGGATCTCGTAAATGTTTACTGAAGGATTTATGCTTATTGAATTAAAAGTTTAATTATTTATGCATAATAACAACAAAGGAATGTCAATTTATGGTTGGATTTTTATAAGTGTGGCAAGTTGTACATCAATAGTTATTCAAATAGACAAGAGTAATGTAAATCCAAAATGTAAAAATCCAATATTGGAGTCCATAAGAAATAAAACATAAGTTGATAAGTGTAAAACCGCCATTTTAAAATTTATCTGAACTCAAATAACATGATTTTATTCCACGAAAAAAAGACCCCAACAATGTCTTTGTTAAAAATTAAAATGATAACTAGTTATTAACCGAGTTCCCCATGTTGAACATCCAGAAGTAAAACACCTTGCATATCTATTTATTCTTAATTTAAAAAAAATATATATAAAGAATCGTTTGTTAAAGTGATCGTGAGAAGTGAAACACCCTGTATGTTTATTTGTGTTCCCTGTTTTAGGTTTCTGCGACTTCAAGAATTAGGAATTCAAAGAAGGGAATATTTATCACTCTATACACAAAAGCCCAAATGTTGGATAAAAGGTGCAAGATTTGTGTCAATCGGTCTAACAGACTGTTATTTTGCACTTTTATTGTACGGAGGAGGAGTTGCGTTATCTATACTGATATTGTTGTTTGAAAAACTTATATTTTGGGGAATACAGACCAGAAAGAAACAGACGGAACAGACAGACAGCAAATAATAGCAACAGTACGAAGGTATTAAAACCAAACATATTTATTGAATAATATAAAAAACAACGCATCTAAAATTAAAACATTTTAAATATTCACAAATTCACATATCTAAATCGAAAACTGTAGTCCAAAGTTTTCGCATGCTTTTAACATGTACAAGGTTTTCAAATTTAGAATTTGTATAAAAAATTGCTCACGCGCATTGCCTAAAATTTTGTATGTAATAAAAACAGTGCTAACAGAGATATTTGATTGGTATTGGCATATTGGACATACACATGACTGGCCTGGTATTCAATTTCCATCAAGTCTTTAGATTAGTCAGAGTAGGTAGTACACAATGGCCCCAAAAGTTTAAAGGAATTTCTATTTGTTGTGAATGGTATCAAATTTGGGTGAATATTTTGAAAACTGGCGTTGGCATTATAACCAATAGAAATATTAATATGCACATTCATTCAACCACTTCAGAATAATTTTGAAATAACTGGTGAAATCAACTTTTTGGGTCTGTTTATAGCAATAAATTTTTCCCATTGCTAATATCTAATCTAGTTAATCGAAAGACTATAAGGTAATCCAATTGTCAAGAAATGCCAAAAATGGCCCGAACTGCCTAATTGGATCAAAATTGAAACACCCGGTATAATAAACATTCATTATGCATGTAGAATATGTATAAATATGACTAGATTTTAATGTAATTAATTTAAATCCAACATGTTTTCGCTATTTGGTGTATTCATTTACGTAATCCCAAGTCGTTCCAAATCCTTCAAAGGTTTCAACGGTCTTATCGGCCAATGCTTGACACTTTTCAACGCCAGTGACTGATTCTGAATCCTTTCCAGTTCGATGATCATCGGATAGATCCGTTGTTCAATCCATTCCGTAATAGTAAAGTTATCAAACACAGTAGCCATTGCGTCGAATGCCGAGCGCGCAATCGATAAGGCGCCATGATGAATCCTGGGCAGATCCGAAGTCAACTCTTCAACACGCAACGGCAGGCTGTAATTATGTCGAACATTATATTCAGTCATCCATCCGCGACTCCTCGTCGTTTTAATATAATCATTGACTTCGTTCTCAGTTGAGTATAAGCGATATGTAAGTCGGAAGAAAGGACTACCGGGAAACATACACCTTCCCAGTTTGTCCCACAAATGTGGATCAATATCCAGATTAATAAACGGACTATTCTTCCCGTATTGAGGACACGATAATGCGTTCATCAATTGCGCTTTGTGCGATGCATTGAAATAGCCATTGGTGACGGCTGTCAGCGATAATGCTAAACTGGGGATTGCGGCTGGAAAAAGTTCGCATAAAACTGCGAAATGGTCATAGCGCTGCCAACCGGTGAGAACAATACCACGAAAACCGTTCTTAAAATAGCGCGACTGTTGGCTCATTATGTCCAGCCAGCGGAGATTGTTTTCCAAGTGGCGGCGCGCGTCCGGTACGTAGAGAGTTTCACCGAAAGCGCCCTTAAAAGCTGAGGCAGTCCAGGCAGTCTTGAAAACGAGTGCGTATTTTTCCCAGACTTGTGGTTGAACGAAACGGTAGATGTCTTCGGCGTATACCCAAATCATGGGCTCGACTAGTTGCCCGAGTTGCACGTCGAGCATGCTTTGCGGACTCAAATGCCGGAGCATATCATCCCAGATTATCACGCGCATTGTCGGGCGACGTTCGCGAACGATGTTCACTACATTCTGAATGTGGCGCAGGAATAGATTGTCGTGGAGTTCCAGACGGCAGAGTTCGCATTCGCCCATTTGGAACACTTCATCGCAACCAATGTGCAAATATTTGGAGTTCGGGTGTAAATCTATTACCTTTGGACAACATTTTCAAATCAAGGGTTGTGTTATTCGTGCACCAATCTAATAATTAATAGTTAAAGACGTTAAAGTTTAAATTGACTAGTCCTTTTGATAATTCGTGCAGATTTCAAATTTATGTTGAAAATTGAAGGGGGGTTGAAATGATTTGGGCATATAATAGCTTTATAATTGAAGATGCAAGGAATTTAAAGTATAAATTTTTACCTGATTGATAATTTCTGATATGAAATCCAACGAGCTGTTCTTGCTTGGACATAGTGCCTGCGGACTGTTCTTAACTTCTCGAATATTGGCGAAATCCCTGTGTTTGAGCGCGAATTCCACATGTCCAAAAGTCTGCACCAATGGGATCACAGTTAAACTCAAACTCTCTGCATATTCCAACAAATCCCTGATATCTTGCTTAGTATACGCATTTCTGGCAGCAATATGTCTCAATATTCCTTCAAACGGAAACATATCTTCATATTCTGTAAAATGTTTTCATTAATAACATTAATCCTCTATCGTGTTTCATTGCAGTTTACCGAAGAGTACGCCTGTCGCGCCTAAATTCTTAATCAGGTTCAAGACCTTCTTCAAGTAGGCAACTTTCGGCGGAGCTCCTTTCAAATCGAAATGTACGAGACGCGTCGCCGGTATGTAGGGATTAGTCACATCCAAATTAACGAATGGTATGCCAAGTTGGCGGTCGCTCTCCCGGTTTTCTTCTTTGTTATTGTTATTAGTGCCTGAGGCCGGGAACTTGTTCCCATTCGCGTTTTCATTGCGTCGCTCCTTGTGTGCCGGCTCGGCAATTTCTCGCTTTTGTTCATCGCGATCGCGCAACAAACTTTTCGTCGGCTCGGTGTTCAAATCCCGTTTTGTTTGTTTGTACGAATATTGGAGACCAACGATAATAGTCGTTATCAATAGTATTGCGATAAGAAGCGTGGACTTTTTGCGCCACAGGGTCAGCAATAAGCGCTGCATGTAGTTGTTCATTACAAGAGTGTTCACTGCATTTCAAAAGTTACAATTTAATTTAATTTTTAAATTCTAAAGACCGGAAATTATTCGAAACGTGGCCGCGCTCACATCCTGAAGTTTTTAGTAATTGTTTAGTTAATATTTAGTTTGTTAAAAGTTAATGCATAAATGTCGGGGATCAAGTTTAGTTATACTAGACTGAAACAAGTTTCTTTGGTTTCGGTTTTACTTTTGATTGAATCAACGTTGTTGCGATTGTGGTGAATTGAATGAATTAACTATTTATAGCTTACAGCAATGGCACTGATCAGCGAGAGCACAAGCCTTGTGCTTATTTAATGTCGTGTTATGGTAGATGTTATGATGCGATGTTTAGCAATAGCTTTCTCTATTACTTGCTGGTCATTTCGTTGCAGCGAGAGACATACAGACTGCTGCGACCGGCTAGCAATCCCACATTCTGCGGCGCATTCCTGCAGCGCAGCGCAGGAACCGTCAGGGCTCGATGCGAGTGATATCGGCGTTTCTGGCAACAAAGGGAAGAGCGCGGAAAAGGCGCAAACGGAAAGGGACTTACTTGACTTGCGCGGGTAATGCGAGCGGTAGTATTTTAAACGCTGAAGTTCAACAGGAACAATTGCGTGCATGCTACAAAACCATTACAAAGAAAATAAATGCCTCTTATGGAAATGAAATATTATATTTGCATGAATTTAACTACGCTATATATTAGAAAAATACATGATTACAGTATTGATCCCAACATTCCCAACTCCAAAAACACATTACATTATACAGCGTGTTCAAGACATAAAAATGAATAAAGTAGGGAAAAATGAATAGTTAATTATGAAAACTTAAACACGTATTTTAATATGGCATATAGAATGTTGCAGTTTCATTCTTCTTTCAAATGACAAACATATTGCACTGCTTAGGTGCAATGTTCTTCCAGCCATTTTATAGTAGTCAGCACCTCATTTATTTCATTAGGCACTTCTCCCAATGGATGATTATCTTCATAAATGTTCATGCTAAACACAAGCATAATCATGAAGTTTTTTGCCAAAATAACAAGTCTATACTGTTACCTGACACAAATATTATTAGCCTTCAATCGGTGATAGTAATCAATGCCTTGGAATGGAGGAACTCGCAAGTCTTTAGTGCCAATCTGCAATAAAGTGGGCGCTTTAACTTTATGCGCGTGTACAATCGGCGACTTCTGTCTCATTGCTAAAAGAATGTCGTCCTTGATGGCTCCTTCCTGTGAGAAGTCATACCCAGCTTCAACATAGCACCAGTCGGGAATGTCGCTACCGCCAGACATTGTCGCGATATCAGTAACAGGATTGACTGTGACGACAGCACGATACATATCGGGATATTGGCCACTCAAGTGCGTCACCAGGAAACCGCCGTGTGAACCACCCAGAAGGCAAATGCGTTTCGGATCTAACCAGGGAAATTGAGAAAGTGCCGTTGTTGTGGCTAGAACACAATCGGCAACATCTGCTGAGCCAGCTTTGCCTGGTAGGTACTCTAACGATTTTTTGCCGGCGCCGATTGAGCCTCGGTAATTAACTAGCACTACAGCATAGCCATGAGACAAGAGGTAAGATCTGTCCAAGGCCCAGGAATTCACGGAGGCGCTGTGCGGGCCCCCATGAGGCCATATTATAAGT
The DNA here is from genome assembly GCA_030264655.1 of Leptusa sp. GC000079. NCBI lineage: Eukaryota > Metazoa > Arthropoda > Insecta > Coleoptera > Staphylinidae > Leptusa > Leptusa sp. GC000079. Next base: position 11,261 of record JARJDT010020545.1, read on the forward strand.
GGCGTTCCTGCCTTATTGCCGTTTTTCGGGCCGATGTAAATCGCACTGAAATTATCTGTTGACAATTGATGTAAAAATGTCTTGATAGTATGATTCTTTTTATTTGCAAGTTACCAATTTCGTCCCCGTTTTGATGAGATAACTCCATATACTTAAACATCTTCTCTTTAAGTGATTCAACTTGATAGGGTGTGGATATTGGTGTCCATCCAATACTGTTTTCTAAACCAGTCGGTGGCAGTTTTCCCTGTAAGAGAACATCTTGTTGCAAAAAGTTGCCCCGTTTGATCAAGACGTTATCTTCCCACACGTCCAGTATAATTTGATTGCCTTCATCACATGCGAGTTCGGTCAGAGTACCTAACTCTGAAAACGCAAATATTTTACATTTGAAACTTTGCAAATGTCTGAAAAATACTTATGTCCACAACATAGGAAACAATTGCATTCTTTTGGACGTCGGAAAGCAACAGTCTTTGGTCATCTGTCCAACAACGTGCCGGAATCATAACATCATAGAAACCATAGAAAGGCTTTTTATCATTGATCTCAATATAACTGTCAACGTAATCAACGAGAAGCTTAATCTCACTCTGGAATATGTAGAAATTAATTAACATTTACATTATTTATTTTTTGAGTTTTTATTACATTTGCGGAAAGTGGCAATTCGGCCTTGTACAATTGCATACAATTTATGTGTGGGCCACCTGCTTCACACTGAAACCAAATAAGATGCTGGCCATCCGGTGTCATCATTGGCTTGTTAACAGTTTTGCATTTAAGTTTAGATAGTTCCTCTATAAAATTAACATTTATTTTTTAAACAAACTTTTTTAATGAAAACTTGCCATAAGTTCCTTCAAGAGTTAAAGTAAACAAAGAACTATGCCTGTTGACGCAATATATCAAGCCGAGTTTTCGTGGCTCTGTGTAGTAGCAAATGCCAAGGATACTTTTGCCATCATTGGACCAGAAAGGTTTGGCAATGCAAACGTTCTCAGGAATACCTTCAGGTATGGTAAACTCATCAGTCTCCATATCGTAAATGACGATTATTGATGACACTTTTCCAACTAACTGTTCGCCCCAATCTTGTCTATATTTTTCAACCTAATTCAAAGTTCGTTTTACTTTACTGATTCAGTTGTACATTTTCGTACCGTGTGTAATTGTGTTCTTACAACACGTGTTACATAATAAACAATTAATCATTCCTAAATTCCCTATATTTAGTATCAACATAAACATTCCAAAGATGACCATTGTATTAAAAACTGCATCTACCTTTAAGATGTCCTTTTCATCATCATTTTGATTTCCAACGTCCTTTTTGGGCTTAAGGCGTTTATGCAATGGCTCAGTTTTAGGCATTTTCTTTTCAGCCACATAGAGAATTTTAGAACCCAATGGAGACCATTTAAAGCTTCCAAATTCATCTACATAAAAATTTGATTATATTTTTTGTGATAAATTATCTTTTTATGTTTTACCATCGGTGTAAACTTTATCATGAAGATCTAAAGCAGTCAAATCAATAGACCTTATCAAAGCATTTTCATTCCAGACTTCTAAATATTGGGCAGTTTGATCTTTGCCTTCTACTGATCTAATGATAGCCTGGAATTTTTGGCATGGCGACTCAGCACTTAACAATCTGAATTCAAAATTATTTAGAAGCAATTTAGAATGTGGTTGTATATTATTTCATGGTTCAAGTTGTTAACTCACTGAGATGTAATATCAATAGGTGCAAGAGCAGTAAATTTCTTATTGTTACCATCAGTGCAAACAAAGGTTCTTTGGAATTTTATTGCTTTCCCTTTTTCCAAATTACGCTCAGACCAAACTGAATGCACAATTTTCTCATTGGCAAATTTTGCTTTCACCAAAGCAGGCACTTGTGCTAAGCACTTGAAAGTTTTGAGCAGGTATTCAGACTAGAATAATGAATATTTGATATTAAGCATGTACATGATTCATAAATGATTCGGAAGTTATTGTTAAATATTAACACTTACCTTATTAGATGCCATTCTGTCGTAAAGTTAATGCAAACGCAAAACCAAAAACAAAAGGAGATGTTTTGAGTAAACTTGTGAATTTATTAGTTATGCGCACTTCTTATCACACAGATTTAGCGATGACGACTTTAGAACTGAAATGAACTGAACCTCAATAAATGATTAGGGTGAGTTCCGATAGTCACCGTTGGTTAACCGCAAACAACCGGAGTTTTAACAGCTGTTTGACAGCGGTAGGCGCTTGGTTGCTGAAAATGACGGTTCATTTCGGACCGAAAACGAGTTTGGTTCGTAAGAGTTTCGTCCGTCATTTAGATGTCATTCAC
>JARJDT010020569.1:0-12923 GCA_030264655.1 Leptusa sp. GC000079
AAAAAAGGCGCAAAAATTAATTGCCTTTAAGTGCCCTGAAGACACTTTTGCCCCAACTATTAAGGCTTTCCAGATATTCGCGAAAATACATCGTCGGGTGTTAAAAGCATCAATTTTCAATTCTTAACAGCAAGAAACAGCTATGAAATCACATAGGTCAACGGATCAAGTTAGAGCATTTTTGTATTAAGATTTTCTCTTCGTAATTACCCAAAGATGGTCGCCACGTGTAGGTGATTCGCCTATTAGTAAACAGCCTGTAATTCAGTATCTTCATATTTAATTAAAGCATTCTTATCAGCGATTAATGAACATGATTGAAATTGATAAATTACACCCATTTCCCATTACGTTTCAAGTTTATTAGTTTGTAGGTTGCACTTGCGTGTTGCGTGTGGTTCGCACCACCGGCAGCGGCAGCGGCAGGGTAGTGTGCTTGGAGGCTTTACAAAGCAAAGAAAAAGAAAGATAGGCGGTTTTCGTTCGTGGTTGCACTGATTTCGGCGTGTTTAGTTGTTTTACGCTGGCGTGAGCCATGCGGCGGCCGCTTTGGCTGGCGTTGCATCGCGATTGCTATAGTGCCCTGAGAACTTTTGCGTCGGACGGTTCAAAAAGTTAACTTAAAAAAGTTTGCCTCCGCTAACGCGGATTAAAATCACACGCTAATAGTTTCAGCAATCTCACTTGATTAAAGTAACAAAAGCGTGCAATTATCCAATTTAAATATCGTCTGAAATTGGAACATGAGGGCTTCAATTATTCTTTACTTGTGGATTTCTTATGTGCAACTTTCGTATAGTATTAAATGGATGTAAGTAATATTTTGAAAAAAATTTTAAATTAAACAAAACAAAGATTTGATTTCTATTTACATAAAAACGTGCTAATTACAATTTTATTACTGCGGGACTTCAAAGCTCATTCATAAATTACGCACCTTTATTAGCGTCAATTAAAGAACTAACAAACATATTGCGACAAACAATGACGCTAATGTGCGTGTGCGTTTCTTGTCTGATTGAAGCGAAGAGTAATGCACTGGGTGTGTGCGCACATTATTTCCTCATTTCTTTACCATCATTTCGTTTCTTATCAAAACACATATCACCTCATGGGAAATTAGAATAACAATGCATGCATAAACTATGCAGTTTATTTTCATCTTTTGTTGACAATCAAGCTTTTATTGCGTTTTATTGAAGTTCCTCTGATGTAAGCCGCTTATAAAAGGTGTTAATTAGCGTTTAGCTTGCACAATTCAATACAATTAAAGTTAAAAGTCTATTAAAACTGAAAACTTGCAGGGTTGATGGACGGTGCACTTGACTTTAATTGAAACAATAAACAAGTTTTGCAATTGAACATATTTTAGACAAAAATCAGAAACGTGCCATCGCATAGCATTAAGTTAAATGAAATTAATCGCTATTAAAAGACAAACAAAAGAAAAAAGTGTAAAAAGGTACTAAACACTTGACTGAGAGAGTTTCGCACCTATCGCACGTTTTAACGATCAAACATTTTTTTCTTCTTGTTTTTTTTTATTTTATAAAGCAAACTATGTTGGTGTAAAATAGTAAAACAAACCAAAAAAGAAATAATTTAATCGATAAAATATTACTGTGATGATATTCATCTAATATCATCGTTTATGTGAATATTTGCTTGTTAAAAACAAACAAAACTTTTCGGCTTCTTGAATCAAACATGAATTGGAAATTTTATTATCTTTTGTATCACAACACTCTAGAGATGCGCGACTAATCAGTGGAACACACCCCAACCCAACAACATATATCTACAGTAATAGTGCATTGTGCTGAGAAAAGAATGAACAAAACTACAATAAATAAGAAATATGTTTTAAAAAAACGAGGTAAAGAAAGAAGAAAAGTTAAAAAGAGGGCCGTCAGTCTGGCACCTAATAATCGTCGACACTACACCTGTAATTAAGTGCCCCCTTTCTACCTGCTCTCTTGCGACTCGTACTTGCTCCATTTAATTTGTATCAATTGACGCATTGGACTTTTGTTTAAACAAAATATAGCTCGTTGCAAAATTCGCACTTGGTGTGGAATCACGGCGGAGGCGGCGGCGGCTCTTCGGAGGGTGGCGGTCGTGGTATACGGTCGGGCGTCAAGTCCCCCTGCACGATCGCCAGACGACGCTACGGACTGGCGAAATTGCAAACGAAATTATGCAGGAGCTCGATGGACGCAATGCCGTACGTGCAAGCGGCGGCGGCGCTCGCTGCTGAAACTTGCAAGGCAATTTTCAAGGATCGACGCTGGAATTGCACGTCCATAGATACAGCGCCCTTTCTCACGCCGGATTTAACTCGAGGTATGAGATGAGAATGAAGGCACACTCTTTTTCTACTTTTCATCTTTTCTATTCAGACGCGTAAATGAAAAGAAAAGCAAAATTACGAAGCACAAACCTAGTGATGCCGAAAACAACATGCTCCAATAAACAACTGTTATAACCACTTTAGCTTTGTTTTTCGTGGAGTTTCGACTTGAATTTACTTACTTTAGAAAATGAAAAGTGCAAATAAAGAGCGTACCTAACTTCTTCTTGCCAATTTCAGATATGCATTTTGAGCAATATTCCTAAGAAGCAAAATAACTATATAAGAACAAACCTACTGATAACGAAAACAACATGGCCGCTAAATAACAATCGTTGCCTAGCAACGACCAATTATTTACAATAATAAACAATAAAACAACGAAATAAAGAACTTTAACAACAACATTTTGTTTGTTTTTCGTTGAATGTCGGCTTGAATTTGCCCATACTTTAGAAAATGAAAAGTGTAAATACAGGGTGTCCCAGCTAAGGCACCCCACCGGGCATTGGCCGATTCTGCATCGAAAACTGAATCGAAAAGTCTAATACAAAAATTCTATAAAGAGCGTAACTTCTTGTTCCCACATTTTGTCAGATATGTATTTTGAGCAATATTCCAGAAAAGAAAAATTACTAAGAACAAACCTAGTGATACCCAAAACAACATGGTGGCGCAATAACATTGCCTAGCAGCGCAAGTATGACGAAAAACGAAAACGAAAAACAATGCAAAATAAAAAAAAAATGACACTTTCACATTAGGTGCATTTTATTGCATCCAAAAGTAATATGCGTGACAGTGAAATGCAATAAAACAATTGCGAAAATTGCGATCCACTGAATTAATGGACTCCATCAATTGGTCGATCGTAATTTTTTAACTTTCACGCGTATTACTTTTGGTTCAATAAAATGCACCTATTGTTTTTCTTGTAATACTAATACTTTGTTTTTCGTTAAATTTCGACTTGAATTTACTCGAGTAAATGAAAACAGCAAATAAAGAGCGCAACTTCTTGTTCCCAATTTCAGATATGCCTTCTCAGCATTATTCTAGTCACGCTTGCCGGAAGTAATTTCCAAATATCCGATAAAAATCCCCAACCATTCAACCAATACGCCACTAATACCACGAGTTGCGAGCGGCGCGTTTAAATTTATGCACGAGGCATTCAGCAATCGGTTCGTTTAGGTTTAGCCCGCTTGATTTAGTTGATTAAAAGGGTGTGCTGTCTGTTTTGTTGCAACTTTTTGTGTATTCCATGCATGGTGTGCAGCAACGAGAGAACAAGCGTACGTTTACGCGATCAGCTCGGCCGCCTTGACATACACAATGGCGCGTGCTTGCGCCAGCGGCCAACTGTATCAATGTGCCTGTGCGATTCCCCCCAAGGAGCCGCCGATGGGCAATTTCAAATGGGGCGGCTGCGGGGACAACATCAAATGGGGCATACATTTCGCGAAGCGCTTCGTCGATACCATCGAGAAGCAGAACGGCAAGAAAGACGAGCCCCTGCCGGAGGATAAGGAGAAGAATGCCAAAATGCGCACGTACACGGCGGCAGTCAATTTGCACAATAATAAAGTCGGACGGAAGGTGATTGCGGAGAGTTTGACAACGCAATGCAAATGCCATGGCGTCTCCGGCTCGTGCAGCATCAAGACTTGCTGGCGCGCCATTCCGGATCTGAAGGAAGTCGGCGAGCGGCTGCTCCGCCGGTTCACCAATGCCAAAGAGATACAAAAAAGCTACATCATTTTTGAGAATGACATACCGGAAGTTCCTGTACGTCGCCCAGTGTCCGATCAACTCGTCTACTTGACAAAGTCGCCGGACTATTGCACAAAGGATGAACGTTTAGGGAGTTTAGGAACTTCGGGACGGTAAGTAACTTTACCATTGTCCATTCGCATTTTTTCTACCTTTGTGAATACCAGCACGTAACACACACAAAATTCATTGTGCATTGTCCTGCGCGGGACGCATTCCAATACTCTAAAACTTTTGAATGGTCGAAATATATGGTACTAGTAGGCCATGAAACTACGTTTCACTATGGAGCGAGCATACACGGGAATTGGCCTACTAGTTGGTACGCGAACGTGAAGATGGCGCCACAAATTGTAGAAAACTGCAATTGCGTTCCTAAAAATTGTTAGTAAACACGAATTATTCATATATTCTTGTAATTATTTATTTATTATTGAAGTTTGTAGTAAAGATAAAAATACGTAATTACAGTTTCCTGTAATTTGTGGTGCCATCTTCACGTTCGCGTACAAACTAGTCCCCCAGCTCCCTGGTATGCTCGCTCCATAGTGAAACGGAGTTTCATAGTCTACTACCTCCATGGGTCGAAAGAAACTGACCCTTCCTTAATGATATATAATTACACATCTCAAGCAAGCTCAACTGACTTTCAAAAGTTGAAATCAGTTGTACAGGGCCGGATCAATTGATAATTATTATTGTGTTGTTTGTTTGGATAGAAAATGCAACGTGACATCGAACGGCACTGATAGCTGCCGACAATTATGTTGTGGTCGCGGCTATCGCACCGTCGTCGAGGAGAAAATCGAACGATGCCAGTGCAAATATTATTACTGCTGCTATGTCAAGTGTAAGACTTGTAGGTCGCTTACGCAACGACACGAATGCGGTTAATTACTCCCTAAATAATCGGAGCTTTGTATACACCCGTGTTTTATACGTTTGCTGATATTAGGCGAATTATTTTCACATTAACGTTTCTGTTTCCGTCTGCATTATAATTGCAGGAACAAAACAAAGGGAAATTTCGTCGAGCGAAAAACTTTTAAGTGGTCTCCATACCTATCTGGCAACCCAACATACTTTTTCAAAAAGTATATTGGCTCGCTAATCAGATATAAAGGATTCTTAAAGGCGCGTTCGGTAAATAATGCACAGAGTGCACAGTAAGCCAGTAAGCGACCTTTTGAACGCGATTTACATGTAAAATTTTAACAGAATGGAATATACGAACGCAAACTGTGCAGTATTACCGAACGCGCCTTACGGAGAAAAACTATCAATCAAAGAGTACAAAATGATCAATGATCAAGATAACGAAAGTCACAATCTGCCAGTAATTTAATTCATTAATTAGCTATTATAGAAAATAAACAAACTAAAAATGCTTCTTGTAAATATAATTGATGTAAGTGTAAATATTCATTAAAACCAATGAATCAATTAAGTACCTACCTAGTAAATGTGTTTTTACTGCTCTTTTGTCTCAGTTTTATGTACTTAAAGCCTAAAGAGCTTAAAACCAGAAAAACAATTGATTTTTGTATCAAGGCGGATAATTTCCGAACTATTTTTGACAGCTGTCAAAAATCAAAAAAGTGCTCAGAACAGGTGGAATCTTGGCAACGGGGCTTATTAAGGACCCAGAATACGAAAGGACTATTTACAAAAATAAATGGCATCACACAAAAATCACTTTGTACCATGTTTATAATTTAAATTGTAATTTATTAAAAATTAATCTAATCATAGTTCTGAATGCGCATCACTTTTACGTTCCGCCCCTTCATGATGGGTATCCAGAGCAGGATCACTATCCAATTCCCCCTTATCAATCTTCTTCTGCAAGTTTCTAACCTCTTCGTCATACCCCTTCCACTCGGGCAAGATCCGCATGGCGGCAGTCAACTTGGCTTCTTTAGTGAGGGGATTATTGCATAAATCAATGGTTTTAGCAGTTGCCTTCGAGCCGTCATCGCACCAAGTCTCACACCAGAGCCATTCCTGTGGCAGCGACTTGATCGCCACCTGGTGAATCATGTTATTGGGCAGATCCTGGTCCAGATTGGACAAACTATTGGGATCCTGGCTGAGCGCTTGGTATTGCCCACGGAGGCGATCGCCGGCCGCAATGCGTCGGAACCGCTTCAAATCGACGACATACAGCGCGGAGATGTGGTAGCGCCGGCCCTGCAGGTGGTTACGCCAGTAGCCTTGCTTCCAGAACCGGAAGCCGTCCATTTCTTTGCGTGATTCGCAGAATGGCGTGTAGCCATAGGGCGCACCACCCAGATCCAAACGCTGCAAATCTTGCATTTCGGCTCTAACAACCTACAACAAAAAAAATTTAATTTCAATAATTTGTCCTACACAGAAATATTGAATTGCGATAAAATAGCAGGCAGCTGCTGTTTCACTGATGCGTTCGGTTATTAGGCAATTGCTATCATGACTCAAAATTTTCATTAATTTTTATTTCCAAGAACCACGATTTACTGTCCTCTAATAACTTATATTTGTTTTATTTCGTTTTATGATAAATGCAACCAACCCATTAAGGAGGGAAATTAATATGACTTACTTGATCAGCGTCGACAAAAATGATTTTCTTGACGTCTAGCGGGAACAAAACGTCGAGGAAGAGAATTTTGTAGCCCCAAATCATGCGCTGCTTTTCAGTTTGTTGGTGTAACCAGCGCGGCCATTTGTATTGCACCAGTTCGTATTCGAAACCATACTCTTTCGCCATGTAAGGCAGGAAATCTTTGACTTGCGGCGACAGATAGTTTTTCAAAAACCAGAACTTAACAGGGGATTTTGTGTGTTTAAGGACCGAAAGCATCATAATACGCAGGAAGCGCTCGTATAAATGGCCCGACGCTAGGGAGAAAATGTTGAGTTTGTCGTCGCCTTCTTCATCGCCAGCGCTAAACGAACTAAAATATTATTAAAACATTAACAACTGTTGATGACTTCAACGAGTGGAAACAATTACCTGACAAAACTGCAGTTAACATGCGTTTGAACAAATTAAAGGGAAAATAAAGTAGGAAAACGGAATTAATCATGCAACATTTAAATATTTTTTATCAATAAAGTTACCTGGTGATTGAGTTCCAAATCCCGTTGTTGTCGTTCTCTTCACTGAGCAGGTCCATGCCCAACTTATCGGGTTTTTTCGTTACTTTCAACTTGACAATGTTGGAACGCAAAGAACTTATGACAACTTTGATATTTTTTGATTTCACTGGGGTGTCGCTACCTTCATGACTACAAGAAAACTTACAACACTGAAAATCGTTGAGAATGAGAAAAATGGGGTAAGTACCTAGTTATGTCGTAGATTTCATCACTGCGGCCTTGCCTAAGCCGCACAATCCAGGCGCCAGGATTCGCTTTGACTTGAAAATATCCTAAATTCGCCATAACTATCGTGTCGACGATTACAGGTTGCCGTTCTGTCCCTAAGGTTAATTGCAGTCCTCTGGGAGGGCTTAAAGTACTCGATTCAAAGCAGTGACCTTCCAGGAGTAAATATTCCAGTTCATATTCACTGCCAAATACAAAAATTATTTCATTTCAAATTTGATGCAGTGTTGCCACTTCTACTACAAAAGTAAGTTTTTTAAAAGTTGATTTAAATTTTGTACACCGTTAAGCTACTTGAAAACAGACTTGATAAGATTCTACCCTAACATCCTGGAAATTGTGGTAGAATTACGAAAAAACGTTGGGAACTCTGGCTTGATGTTTGAAAGTTGTTAAACTATAAAAATGTTTTACCTGTGAACATTGTTATCGACATTCTCCAAGCGAATATTATCCAAGTCGTAGACAGAGCGCACAGCTTCAACGAGCCAGTTATCCGGCACGTGCATATTTTGCGTCAACAGCGGCGATTGCGGCATATTATTGAACTTCGCCATAGGGCCAGCAATTTGCCTGCCATCTTCAGTGAACTGAATCTCTGGTTCCAGGACGAATCGATAAAAACTAATCCAAACGAAAATAAAAATCATTAACCCCACATTTCCCACAGAAAAATCTCGAGAAGAACAAAACTTGGTACCTTTTAACGGGCATATCACTATTCTTCTCAACGCTATTCAAAAATACTTTAATATTGCAATTCAAGACTTCGTGCAACAGCTCCAAAATCGGGCCGAGTTTCTGCGCCCCGCGCGAAACAGGATCAACAACGGCAACAATGTCGAAAGCGACTTTATCTAAATGATGCGCAGGGATTTTTATAACAGAATGGTGATCGTTTTCAGTGGTGATTTCAAAGCGGGATTTTGACGACGGTCGCGCCACCAGTAAACTAACAATCTTCATAATCGCATTACTGGTTATTTCCTCATCCTCATCATCAGTTGGCTTATCAAGAGTTTCCTTAAGTTTCTGTCCGTAAGTCGCCATACTAAACCGTTCCAAGAGTGAGAAGTCCTCCAGAGTGAACTCTTCATCGTCATTCAGTGGGCCTAAAACGCGCCCGTTTGCAATGATGCCACGTGAATGTGCCGCGAACCCAAGCACACGCTGACAATAAACGCGGAGCATCTTCAACGAAAGTTCCTGGGCGTTTTCTCGCTGCAATATGTCATCTGGCAACGTTGCTTTTTGCCCCTTTTCCCAAGTTTTCAAGAAATCGAGTACCAACTGCATCGTCTTCTTGTTATTGTTCTCCAATTCCACTTCCAAGGCAGCTAAGACGAGTTTGTTGATAGAGTTATCCTGATCGCCATCAACGTTGGGGACAAAAGTTACGCGCGAATCGCCGTTAGTTTTCATATATTCAAGCGCGTTAATCAATAATTGCCTTGATTTCGGACAATTCAAGTCGCCAACAATCCAATAAGTCATCGCGTATTGTTCTTTGGTGCTTTTCGTCGGCAGTTTGAAATATTTAAAGTTTTCGAGCGCAGTTGCCGTCATGTCACGCGGACTCAACTTGAGCAAGTCCGCAATTTGCATGCTAGATGTCGCCGTCCCCGTCATATCCAAATAAACGACGTTTTCCTTGGCGAGGATGCGTTCGTTTAAACGCGGCATGACATTCGGTTGGTTCATAATAAACTCGATGACCTCATCCCCATCTTGCAGCTTCCCGCGATAGACAGCTTTCTGGAATTGCGGCGTCTGTGACATAACCTCCGTGAGGACAGCTTCCTCGAAATCGTCAACAGTTAGCTGATGCGCCGGTAGAGGGATACCGTTCATGAGGGCCTGCGGCAATGATCGCAACCCGGTGCGCTTGACGAAATCTTCGCTGAGTTTGCGCCCGAAGTCATAATCGGAGTCTACCCCGAGGATATACTCCGGGTCATCAGCGTACTTCTTGCCCAGCAGCTCCTTGATATGCTTGACGCTGACTTCGTCGTCTTTGCTCGTACCCAACACAGTTGTGATGAAGTTGAGCGCGGCAGACGCGTCCTTCTTCTGCGAGATGTAGTTGTAGGCGCAGACCATCGCGACGCCCGCATCGTCGAGGCCACTGAGCGACGGCGACGCGTCCACGGCGAGCACGAGGCCGACGCGCAGCGGCGCCGTGTGGATGACGAACGACTCGACCAGCTTGAGCAGCGTTCGCGTCTGCTTGTTCAGCGGGTCGATGACGAGCACCAGGTTGAAGAGGTTTTTGCGCACTTGGCGCAGCATCCCCGGGAAGGTGGGCCGCAGCAGGTCCATCAGACTCGAACTCCAGCGCGAGTACTTCGCATCTTTTTCGATGTCGTTGATCCAGTTAATAGCCGAATCGCGGATGTCCATGGCGAACTCCTGGCCGTTATTCGCCTCGGAGAAATCGACGGAGAGCAGCGATGAGAGGCGAGCGTTGCCGATGCCTATGTTGTGCAGGCCTTCCATCGTGCGCAGCTCCTGGCGTATCACGTCCAAGATACCGAAAATGTCGACGACATCCACGTCGTAATACAGCCCATTAACAAACAACGCCGTGTCGGACGGTTGCAGATTAAGCGTTGCGGCGAAGACGTCTTGGTTGCGGCGCATCTCTTTCTTCATCTCAGTGTTGATAACGGTTTTCACCAGGCTTTTCGCTTGCATGGGAAAATTCTGCGCGAGTTGCGTGAACACTTTGAGTGCTTCCTCGCGTGGGGCGTTCATTATGCGTTCGGCGGCTTGGAGGCTGAGTTCCTGGAACTGCCACACTTTCAAGGGGGTCATCTCGTTGGAGGTCTCCTCCAGGTGCGCGCGGAATTTATCTAGCTGGCTGCTCTGCGCTGGGAAAATGGCTTTCAGCTTGACAAAGTCGAAGCCTTCGAGTTCGAGGTCCTCAGCTTCCTGGGAAGCGTCCTCGGCGGTGTTATCGTCTTTGATTTCGGAGTCGTCTTGAACTTTGTACTCGGTCGACTTCATTTGGAGTTCGACGCCGTAGCCGGAGAGCCGCAACTTGTGTGAAGTGCTCGGCGTTTTAATGAAATGGCGGACAATGTAGTCGATTGAACCTTGCTGCGCTTCCACTTTGAGGACTTCGTGGAAGGCTTGGAAGGCCGCAGTGCCCAGTTCACCATAAAGCATTACTGCGATTGACCGGTTTTCTGAACCTGGGTAGTGAGTGTCAACCCGGAAAACTTCATTGCGTTCGTAAGTTTCCAACTTTAACTGCGCGTACATCAAATTTTTCTCAGTGTAACATTTGTATCTTTTATTTAAATTTTAAACTTACATTGTTTATGGCATCTTTAGTTTTTGCTACATCACAAATATATTCGCCGCCTATATCAATAAGTGCCACACAGTCAGGTAGCGCTAATTCTCTTGCAATTTGAGCGAACATTTCAACTTTAGGTGAATAAACATGTAGTGACAAACCCAATTTTAAAAGTGCTATTTGCAGAGGTGTTATTAACTTAGCGGCATTTTCTAATATCACATCATATCGCCTTTTATCATTTTCTATAACAATTAATAATTTTTTTAAAATATAAATCGTAAAACTGGAAAATCTTGCACTTTTGAAAATAATCTTAAAATCTCGTAAATTTATTGAACACGAACATTTCCGAATAGATACGAAGATTGACCGAAAGAACAAGGAATTTTTAGTTGCCTCTGGTGACAAAGTGGTTAATGTTCTATCTCTGTATATCTCATTTAAAAACTAAAGGAACCACTGATCAAATCGATCAAATGTCCCTAGATTTCTAGATATTTGATTAGTTGACATTTGAAATCCGCCTGTTTGATGCTAATTCAATGGCGCGAAAATTTAAATCGGTCTCTATAGTTTTTAAATGAAATTTAGTAATCATAACTATGAAGAAGATAGAGCAGTAACCAAAAACAACACAAAATCACCTAATGCTTAAAATCAAAACAAAAGTTGAAACTTTAAATTTGGCGGTTTTCATTAAAATAATCAGATTATTTTCAAAATTGTGATAATTTTCAATCAGAAAATTTCCTCAGTTGGGAACCCCCTGACGGTGAATATAGAAAAGAACAAACCAATATTTTTTAAAGATGGTTTAAGAGCGCCTATTGAATCAACAAATTGCCAGTAATAATCGACGTTTTCGTCCTTCAAATATTCGGCGACTTCGAGGACCAAAGGAGTAGCATCCCATTTTGCATCCAATAATGTAGTCACCGATTTGGACTTTTTCGTTTTTGCTTCACCATTATAAATAATGACTAGCAAGAGCACGGCTAAAGTTAACTGAACGCGCATTCTAAAATTAAAATACGTAGATTTGCCTCGTGTACTTTCCTTGTTAGTAACTAGTTTTCTAGTTTTAAATATCTGTTTTGTGCAAAAAATAAAAATGTAAGCAATTTACTAACCTTAAAGTTGGTGGCACTTTGCCGAATTTACTTTAAAGTACACTATCCCTCGACGATTACTCTAAGCCGTGTGAAATATCAACGTATTTGTTAAGGAATATCGATAAATCTCGGCGGTTCTTACATTATTTCAATTAAAAACACTAAATTATCAGCTGACATTATCACAACCCGACGATGCACACGACAACCGAACTGACGCAAACACAACACAAGTCCACCTGCTACTGTCGAACCGACCAATCAGGATAAGACAACTGTTTCTCTAGATTTTACTGATAAATCGAAGGATATTTCAATTTTACTGCTTCATTATATCAGATATTTGGGAAAAAAGTTTTAATTGTTACAAACAACGCGACTATTTCGTTAAATGTCTGAATTTGCTTCAAATAATTTAGACAAAATTCGAAAAAAAAACATGTAATTATGTATAGTGGGTTGGCTATCTCAAAGTTAATTAATCCTATGCTTCTTCCTTGAAATTTAAAAGTTTTGAAATGTTTTAAGAACTGGCAGAGGCTATTTTTTACTTTGTCCATTAATAATAATTACTAATTTTATTGCAAATAATTAAATATGACATTATTAATTTCTTTAGACTTCACGAGCACCATAGCATCATGTCTTGTAATTCGTAGGACATTACTGATAAATCGAAGGATATTTCAGTTTTACTGCTTAATTATATCAGTTATTTAGCTAAAAAGTTTTATTTGTTACACACAACGCAAATATTTCGTGAAATGTCTGAATTTGCTTCAAATAAATTACACAAAATTCGAAAAAAATACTTTTAAATTATGTATAAGGGGTTGCCTTGCGTAAAGTAGTGCTTTATCCTTGACTTTCAAAGTTTTAAATGTTTTCAAGAACTTGTACGGTTCTTAACGAGATTCTTACTTATTTTTCTGATGAAATTAAAATTTCATACGGTTACTACTTACGCAACTTATTTTTTAATTGGAAAACTTGCCGGTTAACTTAAGTTACTTCA
>JARJDT010020589.1:0-23465 GCA_030264655.1 Leptusa sp. GC000079
AAAAGTATTTTAAAATAGAAAATACTATTTGAAAATACTTTTAAAACTATTTTTAGCAAAATAGAAATTAAATTTGATAGATTAGTATTTCAAATAGATTGGCCAAAATAGTTTTTCCAAGAACTATTTTGAAATAGCCGCCAAAATAGAAAAATCTATTTAAATACTTCTATTTAAATAGTTCTATTTTATTTTCGGCAAGCCCTGCTAATTTATATTAATGGAAAACACTGTACTTAAGCTTTGACAGAATATAACAACATTTGAAGGGCTTGATTAAATTAAACAAGAGAATTTCCATAATAGATCTTAATGAAGTTGTATTATTTACGCATGAGTGGCCACGTTTAATTATGCTCTTTACACATCACGCAATTTTCTCTTAAAGACATTGGTTTCTCGACAAAAGCACAATTACAACTACTAATGACTTGCTTCAATTAGCCTGGCGAGCTATTAATTATTGCCCGTTAGACAAAAATTACAAATTGAAACGCGTTTTGTCCACGTTGAAATTTTTATTTTAAATCGATTGCGTAATGATTGACGATTGAAATTTTAAACTTTTAACCGAATTAGTGCGAATTAGTTTTGCATGCATGATTTATGAAGTTCATCAGCGCAAAACTGATGCACTTTGCTGACGTAACTTTGCCCGACGAAAGTTGTGTTCGATTCGAGTGAAATTTCCTTAGTTTGTCTTCATTAAGTTTGCGCTTTGCAGGTTCACTTTGATATCTGGTTAGCATACGGTTCATCGAATTGTGGTCACTATGCATGAATGTCGCCAAATTTCCACAAATAAACAACGCACCTTCATTTCGGAGCAAAGCCTCTCTAAATTGCGAACTGAGAAGGGATTATCCTTCGAGGTATACAAAACTTTCCTCAGTGACACCTTGCCTGCACAAACAAATCACTGCATTGTCTCAATGATTAATTATTTAACTTTGTTATATTGTTGGAAACGAAAAATAAGTAATGAATTTTTGATAATTTCAGATGGAAAGCCGATTAGTAAGTATAGTCTTATACTGCACGTTTTTTAAAGCTTTTTCGTATGGCTTGGAAAAGTGTAATAAATCGCGTAAACTGAGTTATAATTATGAACGCATGATTTATGAATGTTCATCAGCTCGTTCATGCTGTGAATGTGTACTAACTTTTGCTGAACTGAAGCTTTTACATTGGTTTTCCCTTTGATTTCTCTCACTTCACGTCCTTGCGCTGATGAAATTTGCTTTACACGTTGCCTTTATTCATGTTAATTCGCTTTGACTTGCCTTCGTGGTTTTAGTTGCTTTAGTTGTTGTACCAAAGTCTCGCAAGCAATACTTGTGGTCACCGCAAAATTCGCAAACATTTACGATGTTCTACTTGGCGAAAATTTAGTTTTTTATGATTATTTCTTTCAATCCAAGCCAAGTAGACTTTTTTACACGCCTTAAAGTTGCTGAAGTTGCATATTTTATATTGTTTGATGAAAAAACGTGCAGTTTTACAGACTCGTTAAAAAAAACATTTTCATCGAACACGCATTTAAAGTTCGATTTCCCCCTCTCTCGGCGAACTTTCCTTGGCTAGCCAAGAAAATAAACGCCAAAATCCCTGATTAGGTGGCGTGGAAGTTCTTTCTTTTCAAAATTGACAATGAAAATATTATTCAAATTTGATTTATTTTAGTACGAAAAACATTTATTGAGCTTTACAAACAAGATCTCCAATTATAATAACCAAATTATTAAGTTTTTAGCAAGTTGTTGCAAAACTTATTTAAAATTCTACCACCTACGCGACATCTATCAAAACTATTGCCAACTATTTCACATTTAACTTCATATGCAGTAAAATATTGATTTTCTCAAAATTTTGTGAAAATAATTCCAACGGAAGTGACATTTACATTACATCCAAATTCCAATAATTTTACATCCACAACATAACGAATATATTCCAAAACGTGTGTCCGGTTCGTAAAAGTGATTTTCCGGGCCTCAAGACCCGGGAAACGATCACTTTCCGGGCTAGGTCAACAGAAATCGTTTCCAAGGATAATTAGTGATGTACACGATATTCTTTTATATCCATACAATGTTCTTTACTGAAAATAGCTTGGTAATAAATTAAAGGAGAATTATGATCATGAACGCATGATTTATGAATTCAATTTCACTGTTGAGCTTTACATTGATTTCTCGTCGACGTCGTCGTTTTGTCTCTTGATTAAATTTGTTTAAGGTTGCTTTAACCCATGTTGACTCGGCTTTATTGGATTTATTGGACTGATTGTAAATTTAGTTTGTGATTAGTTATGACTTGAAAGCTACATACAATATTCTGCGCAGCGCAGAACGTGACAACAAATTCGCCAATAAACGAAATGTAATTTTAAGCGAGTGCGTAACTTTGTTATTAATAGCAACTACGTGCTTTGTAGTTGATGACCGCAAATTAGATTTGATATATTTCATTGAAAGCGATCCTTAATTTCTTTTTCTCTTTGCGTGCCACTTTGAGATGACAAGTCGAGCGGATCTTTATCAAAAGACGGAGCTCGTGAGGGTAGCGCACGTTAGATCAAGGACGAAAACGTTAAAAGTGTGTGTCTTTAATGTTTTTGCCTTGTCGATTTGTCTGTTGATTTCATTGATTCGGTCGATTCAGCATTCGGTTGATGCTTCATCGTTTTTACTCGTTTCCAATACGGGCATCGTTCGCTTATTTTCTAGACGTGCAAAAAATTCGCTCAAACAAAACGCTTTAATTTTTTCCTCTTTTATTGGCTACACCAATATTCGCTAATGAAAATATAATGAAAGCGAAAAAGCTATAAGCGTGAGGTAAAATAATATTCGCGCCGCGCATATTTCCGAACCGAAAATAATTGAAATTTAATGAAGGAGCCTTCGGTTTCTTGGACGTTCGAACCGCTCAATGTTTTCTCTATACTCGCCTCCCCGTTTTTAATGTCTTTCGAAAGTCTTTTGAAAAAGTCCTTTCTTCGATGCTGTATGGACCGGCGCGCTCTGATAAATGGATTTTAAAAGGAGTAAAATGCGTTTAAAAGGACTAAATACTCGCCGTTTTTCCAAGTATTGATTAATGTTTGAGCAATCGCATTATGCATGCATAAAGGACCCGTAAGGATGAGGAACGATGAGATAATTCAAAACCTAAGGACGATTTTTTATGCACATTTTCTTTTCTCGCCCGGCAGGATGGCCGAAATTAATGGACCTATTCGCAACGCGCTATATTATACGAATTAAGGCATTAGGTCCACGAAGTATGAGGGAATTTATTTTCATATTCATGAAAACTGCCTGACGAGGATGAGGAAGAAACAAAACACGCTTGGGATAAAGTGTAAAAAGCGGCGACGGTTTGAAAATTTTATCAATCTGCTTTGCCTTTATCGACAAAGACAATTTTAGTTGATACTTACTTGCGGGGAGTTTGAATTTCAATATCCCTAATGAATTCGTCTCGGCTGCTACTTCTATTATACAAATTACTCACTTCATACTTATTCATGATTATGAATAAGAATTCAAACGCATTTCAATTTGCTCAACTTTTTCGATGAACTGTTTATGAATTCATTTCGTCCAACAAAACCCACTAATTACACGTATAATGCATATCGAACGCCGTTTTTGCTTTTAATATCAGTAAATTTGTCGGTTGATGTCAAAAATAAGTCGTACAAATACAAAATTGAATTTAATATTTCTTAATTTTAGAAAGCAAATCGCGCAATGGAATTTATTTTTTTATTAAATAATAGTTGGTTGGGAGTTTGTGCGCTAGGGTAGAAAGTAGCACTTATCTGCCGACGGCAACGCCCATGGGCGACAAAAAGCAACTGTGCTGCAAACAAATTTTAACTGGTATTGTTTATAGTTCCTATTAAGATGTTTTTTACATCGATTTTTTTTGTCAAAATTAAAAGCACTGAAAAAAATCAATTTGTCGATTTGCAAATTTCTTTATCAATAATTATTAAGTTTAAAATTATTAATGTATTATTATAAATATAATTTTAATTGTCCACGTTTTATACTTTAGTATAGTTCATTAACAAAATAGCGTAATAAATAAATAATTGCGAAATTGTCCATTAAATAATTTGGTTTAAAGTCGCGTGAATTGGATAACTTGTTTAGTACTTTTTGTTTATACGGTTAATTATTTAATTAAAAATTATATAAAATTACAAATATCATGCGCATGAAAAATTTCAACTCTGAACTTTGTTGAAATAATTTTTTTACCCTACTAAACAAGTGCTTAATGCAGAATACACAATAGGCAAAACTTTTTTAATTAATTAACTTGTGAAAGCAGAAACAGCAAAATATTTCACTTTTTGCGATTTTGAATTGAATTAAAATGCTGATAAAGTTCTAAGTTAGCATACATAAAAAAATCACTATGGAAATTATTAACCCTGAAGTTTCTTATCTGAGAGTCTACATTTGAATTATTATTTATTTATTTATATTTATCTTATAATTTGTATTTAATATTGTTTTTTTTCGAACCGGCGACGCAATTTCGTTAGTTTGCTTTGAACTTTATACTCAGACCTCAAAAACCTTGCAATTTTGCCAAATTCTTACATAATTTAAACTCACTCACTCACTCATAATTTAATCAAAACATGAAATGATTAAAAAAATCGACAAAGCACTAAAACCACGTTACGTTGACGGTTAACATTGATATTTTATTAAACTATTAAATTTTACGAGTTACGTTCAACATTTAAGATTTTAATTAAATTAAATTGTTGATTGTTTATTTCAATGGCACTTGTCGTGTTTGAGTAGTGCATTAAAATGTACAATTGAAATCAGATTTGAATGGCCAACATCGGTAATCAAATTAATTTGCAGTTACACTTTTACTACATGCATTTATAAATAATTTAATTACTGTTCCGGTGCAGAGTCGAGTGGACTCGAGTAAAGTTGAACGTATTTTTATTTCGCATATAAACTCATAATCAAAGTCGATAAATTTTCAAGTACAGCATCATGAACAGCTGGTTTGACTTTGACACTTTTATTGATTTATGCTTCTTGTTGGAACGATTTACGTTATTGCAATAAACAGATAGCGCACATTGCCATAAATCGACAGCAAGCAAGATGTGCGCATGGTGCGTGTGAATTACTACCTTAACTTAAATATATTGAAATGCATGGCAAATAATGTGCGTCGATGGAAATCGATAAATCCTCAAGCCGCAATCAAATAAATAAAACATGTTACAAATTTGGCTAATGCTGATGCGATTTGCAAATCTAATGAATCCTTCACACCTTGGCGTGATTGAAATTGTCAACTGAAATAAATTATTTAATGAGCACGCACCTGCTCCACAAAAGGTGACAAATTGATAACTGCTAGAAATTAAATTCAACTCGTAATGAAGAACGCGGAATGAAATATAAATGAAGTTAAAATTTTAATATTTCGAATTTATTTTCAATTTCATTGCGAGGCGCGCAAACTTTTAACTCATTTGAAATGCGTACGGACCGCGAGACAAGTATTCTCATGAGTATCTCATAAGTTGAAGCGTTTTCATTATTTCCACTACATCAGAACAGCGGCAGCGCATTTAAATGACGAAATAAGGAGATGAAATGAAATTAAACTGCACCGAAAAAAGAGAGGAGGCATCGCTGCGCCCGTGATGTATAATGAAAGAATGAAACATTCAAAGAATGTACACAATTAAATGAACTAAGGTTTTTACTAGAAGGAAGAGAGAAGAGACCGAGAGACGAAGCAGCAGCGTAAAATGTGAAATTCATTTAATTTTCCGAGAATAATGCACGCAAGGACGCAAACAAGTATGACAAGAATATTTGCGCACTCAAGCATACCATTTAAGAAGTGCGCAAGCTGAGTAATTATTTCGCTCTTTTTGTTTTTCCGTCGTTTTGGGTTCATTTTTGTCCTTTTTGTCTTGCCTTGGGCTCTTTTAGGGCGGAATGTCCAGTTTCAGACGCGCACGTCCTGTTTAATTCTAACAAATTACCTGAAATATTGGCGCTCGTACATGGCTTGCCACTTTGCCGAACGCAACATTTCGTTTCGAACGATTTTGCACTATGTGTTTCGTCCTGCAAAATTGCTAACGCTAACACTGTACCACCATAAAGCTGAAAACCCTAGTTACGTAAAGTAGTTAACGTACAAATGGACTCTGGATGTACAGAGCGCATCGACAATTCAATCCCAGGGAAAAGGACAAGCCAAGCAGCGACCGTGATAAATCTTCCCTTTTTACCCTTTTATTTCGAATTTAGTGCACAAACAAAAGACGCATGAGGCAAGACATCTGCTAATTTATTTTGCGCTTATTAAATCCTTTCGGAAAACAGCAACATCCTTTATATTGTACAGAAGGAAAGTTATTATATTGCACTTTCAACCACAACGTATTATTTCACTGCTCCAAAATGAAGGTGTCTGTTACGAAACAGAATGGAAACTAAAACAGCGTGTAAAAACTACTAAACAACTAAACCCTGGAGAATAAAAAGGGAATTGTTTTTTAATTCGACTTTTGTTTTAACTGAAATGCAACTGTTTTCTTTTTTATAAAATCCCAAGCGTGCTTGTTTTATTGTTAGCAAGGACAACAGCAAGGAAAATCTATTGGATAAAAATTTCACTTGTATTATTGAATTATTAAAGTAAATTAACTTTTCCATATAAGGTCTATCCCGAAGGACTTCATTTTAAGTCAGTCTCTGTGAATGCTTCAGGTCCCAGGACCCAAAGTGCCATTTCCCAAGTTACTTTCGCAACTTCCAACACAGAAATTTCCCGAATAATGTGACGATATTTATATGTTAATATTATTGATTATGATCAAGATTGTGCAACTAGGAGAAGTTGGTACAAACCAAGAGAGCTTGCTAAATCTCGTAATTTGATCTTTGCACGTTTCTCCCCCCTGCGCAGTACAAAGAAAACTTAATCTAGCAATAATGTAACAAAACAAGGACGTTAACGTTTACGTTTACAATAGAAAATAATATACGCAACTGCTGGCGCCCATACGTTGGCCCAAGATACGTGTATTGACTTATAAGTTCAACATTGGGGTATCAACACACCACACGTAACACGAAGCACTTTTAGAGCCGCGCATACGAAGTTAGCCCCGCAATGTTTCTTGCTCCTTGTTGTTATGTGTGGTGATAAGGCTATCTAAGACTGTATCTTATTTGTTGCTGCCACATATTCACATACAATGCTTCAAGGGCTGCTTATAACGTATATCTATGTGTGTTGTGTGCGGAAAGTTTAGGCCCTCAACTACTTTAGACACCAGAAACATGTTGCCAAAGCAGCAAAGTAAAATGGTAGAAAGTGCAATCGTTGCTTTCATCTATCATTTACCTTCGCGCTTCGCCCTTCACGTCTGTACGTTTCTTCACGCATCAAACAACAAAGTAACAACTCGATTTAGACCAACGGAACAACACATGGACATCATGATATATTGAACCATCAACATCGAGAGCAAGAGAAAACATTTCGTTCTTGATTGTGCTGGGTTTACTTACGTGGGTTGTCTTCCTTCTTATTCAAATAATAAGTTTTGACATTTAATTAAATTGAAGCAGTTATCTTTTAATCTACATCCTAGTAGAAAATGCTCTCTAAGTTTCGAAGAGTAAATTTTAAACTTTCTCGCATGTATAGTCAAAGGCACTTCTTACAGCATCATTATGAAGACTTCCAGAGGATTTTCTCCTTTCTCTCATCATGACTATGTGGCAGCGATGTCGTCGGGTGGTGGCTTACATTGTGTCTTAACATATTCTATATTAGATTTGTGATGTGTCTCTTTTGTATTTCCATTGTGTACTACATTGTATGTAAGCAGCCCACAATGTGTGTTAGCTGCAGACTTACTACAATGGAAATTGAATTATGAAACCTCTGAAAGCAGACACGAATGTATTCGTATATTTAAGGTTAAGGCCTGGCCGGGTGCGGTGCGGTGACACGCGTGCATGTTGTGTTGTATATGTTTATAAAAGAACGAAAGCATGCAAAGAATGAATGCAAACTGAGATCAAGATCAAGTCAGTAAGTCTGCTGTCTTTCCACCCGAATAGGAGGAGCAAATGTTAAAACTAAATAAATTTTGAATCAACATGTAGGTTTGCGTCTATCAAATCGAGAATGTGTTCGAATTGTTGATATATGATTCTGACGATATGGACAATTTGTTTGGTGTCTTGTGCAAACTTTAACAAAAGCAATATTTTACGAGCGCTTCATAATTCTTATTTTTTCCACGAAAACAGGGTTTTCTTTTATCAGTTTTGTCAATGTGAAACTTTGATAAATTACCAATGCTTTTCTCTCGTGTAACGGCGCGAGATTCTTTCATTTTTTTTTATCTTTATTCGTAAAATGCTATTAAATCTCGCTTTATGAGTGTCTAATTGCAAATCTTGTATTATTATCCTTTCGGCTCTTCTTTTACTTTTAAATTTACGTTGGCGATTAAAAAGCTTTACAACATTGACTTTATGCTCATGAAGCCTTTAAAATTCTTTACTTTACTTTATTACTGGCGTTGGAGAATGTTTGCCCTTCGCCGTTTCCCGTTGCCCCTCATCATCACGTGATGTTTTTGCGCCCTCATCGTCTCAAACCCCCAAGTTTTCGCACGCTGGCATCCCATCTATTTTTTATCCCGTCTGATTTATATCTTATCCATTAAGTAGGCGGACAAGAATGCAATCAACTGACCGACGTACGACCTGCCATCCATACACTTTTCCACACTCGTTTCCTGCCGATGCGGGTGCGCCGCATCTCTTCAAACTTCAATATCCGAAAACACTTTTGGGACGGCTCCCTTTTATAATTATTAATGCCGTCGAGTGCTTTGCTTGCGTTGGTGCATCAGCATAGCATAGTTGTTACATTATCCCGTGGGTGCTTTTACACCCTTCATATACAACTTTATCCTCACCGTGCACACACACACTCCATGTCGATCCCTGTTAGCTTTACATCCAGCAGGCCCAGCAGCAGCGCACCATTCAGAATGACTGCACAGCAAGCACATCGCAGTTATACGAGAGATGTTTCAGTGATTCCCAACATCTCAACAACCATTCTGTACGTACTCTGGTTCTGGAGCTGCTGGACAAACATTAGTCCTGACTGCTATGAAAAATGTTGCTCCTCTCTGGCGTATTATTGCTGACTAAGCTCGCCTGGATAAACTCATATATGTTTGCCTTCAGGCAATTCATTTGAGTCCCTTCACATATTATTCTTTGTTTACATTATAATGTGTTAATGTTCTATATGTATGTATAAATTCTCGTGCGAATCGGCATTCATTTATTTTCATTTGCTTCCTTCCTCATTCATATTATTGTCGGCGGCTTGTAATTCGGAAGTTTCCATTTGTTGATTTGTTTCATTGTCACTATACGAGAATGTGGAATTGCGTTGGCGCCTTCCTGGATAATACTTAGTCCTCGTCCTCTTCAAGTAGTAACTAAACTAAGTCATTGAAGAAGTACAGCCATTGAAGTATCGTAAACTTTGTCCGGTAGTGGCGCAGTTTATTCAGCTCGCGTTGTGTGCTAAAAGGCATTTAATCCTTTTCAACTTGTTCGAGTATAGTCTCTTTGTCGTTAAGTGGAGTTATAATTAAGTTTTAATTAAGCCATCATTAGTTTGATTAATTAAATGTGGACGAACGCTCCAACTGTAGTATAAGCTTCAAATAACTATGAACATTATTCGCAGTGATGAAACGCTTCCCGAAGGGCTGAAGCGCAACGTAACTAACAAATGGCTGCGCGCTTATGTTTATTGCTTTTCATAGTGTTTTATGTTTTTCGACGTGTTTTATGCTTATTTTTATTTACTTTATGCTTCTTTCAGAAATGACTGCATGCTCTATGCGGCAGTTTCGTTGTGCGAATGGTCAATGTCTTTCTGAATTATGGGTGTGCGATGGCGAATATGACTGTCGCGATAAGTCCGATGAGGAGCCAAAGATGTGTAAGAAAACTGGTGAGTGCCGCTTTGCTGTTTTATTGTTTTTCAGTTTTGCATTCGCATTAAGAAGCAGTTTAAGTATGTTGGCAACCCAACTTACTTTTTAGAAATTTTATTGATTAACCAAGTAGTAGGGCTATACCATTCGTTTATTGAGTTTGGCAAAGGACCTTATTCCTCGGCAATTTATTTTTTTCTGTGAAAAATTAAAATATCAACCAAAATCCTAAATTAACTGAGATTAGCTAAGGAAACTGAAATAATAAAAATTAAAATCTCCAAAAAGTATATTGGGTTGCCAGCAGATATCGAGGATTCTTAGTATAGTTTTATTGAAATTTGTTAGAAAATTATTGTTATGAAATATTGCGAAAAAGATATGAGACAATATAGGTGAGCTTCTAAAGATATTGCGCTTTAGCAATAAAATGAGAAGCGTAAGTAATAAGTAGGTATATAAGTAATATAAGAAAATGTTGATCGTGAAAGTGATAAAGTTTCATCATCGATCTCAATACAAATCTAAATTTCAATGCGCGATGGCTTGCTTGATGTCTTAAGACTCGCAGAGAGGTCGATAAATCCAACGTAAACATTGCCAATATTACATCAGACATCGTCGTCGCCGTCCCCATCGCCAGCCATTCAATCGCGTCGTTTATGGCAAAAACCAGCACATCTGAAATGAGTTGCTTGCTGGCGCAAAGTAGCTAAAGTGGAAACTCCCTTTTACTTCGTGACTTGCAACTACATCATTTGCTCTTGTTACTTGTTTTATTTTATTACAACGGCGAAAAATGTAATTCTTATAAAATTCCAATCTCAATTTTCTCCTCGCCTAGCGAGCGCTAGTTTGATAAGAAGCAATGTACGCCGTAGCTGTTTATTTTGATGGTTTTCATTTTCCTGTTTATCGATTGCCTCACACCGCATCAAACTGCGTTGTAGCATAGATAGATAGATTTTTGCGGCACACATTTGACATTATTTTATGCAGCAAATATGCTTATTTGTTCATGTATACGTAATCACTCTGCTTTGGTTCACTCTCTGATAATAGCGGTTGGTAAAGAGGACACACACGAGTTGACGCCAAAGTGCGCTCTCGCTGCGTGCTTGTTGTCGACGCTTTTCGCTCTTTATCAACAGTAGCGGTTGCGATGTTCTCCCCCGTTGTTACCACCAACACATGCACGCATTTGTTGTAAATCGCGAGTTTAAGTTAGTTGCGCTTTGCAACATTTCAGCCATTAAGACGCGACGCGTCGCCGATACAATTTCAACATTCGTGCAGACTTCCAAGTGTGAGACAATTTCTTAATTGAAAACTCGAATCGAGAGAAATAAATGTTGCGGAAAGTTTCTTCTTATATGAACAAATATTGCGACATAATTGAAAAGTTTTAAACAAAATTACTAAGTATACTTGCAAACTCAACTCAAGATGACCGAAACATTGGTCAGAGTTGTTTTATTGTTTGCGTTCTGTGCCACTGCCTGGTGTCTCGTCACAAATGGTAAGAAGTGTTTTTTTCTCATCATGAAAAATTAAATTTTTGCAAATTTGCACAATTTTATCAAAGGTCATTATTACTATAGAAAAATAATCATTCTATTAGTTTACTATAATTTCAATAACTAAATCAGCTATTTTGCGCGTGTTTGTTTTGGGAAAATTTAATTATTTGTATTATGCACAAATATCGCGAATTTGATTAAATTTTGCAATGTAGAACTTTGTTGGCGTGTAATTACTCGTAGTTTTGAAATTAATCATGCATCGTCTCATTATTAATTAATTTTCAATTACCCGAATCCACCGATAATTAATTATTTTATATACGAATTTGATTGACTTCATTGGTTTGATCCGGAATGCGAACCTAAATTTGCATCGCGCATGGCGACACTTATCCGTCGCTAAATAATTAAATAAATCCGTCGTCGTTATTGGTTGATAAGGTAGCAACAAATTAATTAATCCGAAATAACGCCAATCGCTTCTCACTGCTGCCAATTTCATCAATATTCCAACTCGTGCGATTAGACTGCTACACATTTCATCAAAAAATATCAAATGGAGATAAAAATGCAACAAATGGGGCTATAAATAGAAACGCAGACGCAATCACGATGACATTTTATTGGAAAATGCGAGACATGAAACCAATTATTTCTATATAATAGTAATATAGACATTTCAGTTGTAATCTTATCGTAAACATAAGCGAAGCGCCACATGAGCGAACACGTTTTGCGATTCAAGATCTAAGCTTGGTTGTTTTAAAATTGCATCATTAATTCGCGACTTCAATTGAAATAGATTGATTGCGTCGCACGCGTTTCCTTGCTTTCGACTTTCGATAAACCCAAGTTAAACTTTGCAAAGCGTCAACTATGTATAAACCACATGCACGTTTGTACAAACATAAACAAAGGACCAAACGCAAGTTCAAATGTGTTTAAATTTCAAAATAGAACTTTATGACGACATATTTGTCAACAAGGATGCAAACTGCGAAACATTGGCTTTTATTATAAATATTAGCGCACAGCCAATAACGCAAAACGCAATATTGAATGCGAAAATGCGAAATAGTGAATAACGCTTGTTGTTTTCCGTAGCGATTTTTCGTTCATTGGCAAAAGGGTAATTGGTGAGTTATTGCTTTTGAAAATTCTATGGCTCTGCGTGTTTGTTATTGTTTTCATTTAATTTCGTGCATTTTTCCACAAATTTCATCCTTTGGCGAATTATTAATTACGTTTTTCGCTACTGTTTCTTGTTTACTGAAGGTATTCAATTTGAGATTTTCTTGCTGTTAGGCTTGCCTTTGATTTCCATATATATTGCGTTAAATTTTCGAAACAAAAACCGTGTAGGTTGATCTTATTATTGTAAAGCCCGCGCGCATATTTTATTATACAAAGAGTTTCGGTAAACAGCGTGCGCGCAATAAAAGAGTGGAGATTTAGTACTTAGCCAAGTATGGCCAGCCATTTTCAGGACGCGTTCGTTAGCTAAACTTTAACCTGCATCCTCGAAGAGTTGTTTTCGAGGAGCGTCTAGGAATCTGGGATTTGCGCTACAAACTTGCCAAAGTCGCACCGCTCGCGCCATGAGTGTCCTAGATACACACAGGAGCTCAAAGGATTACCAAGTCCTGTTTTTATTCGGCGTCTTGTTCGTTTTCCTCTGATGTAGCTCTGCTCCCAAGTCGATTTTCGCAAATTCAAATTTCAATTTGGTTTTTACCTCACTCCTCGCTCGACGTAGTTGCATTTTCTAAAGTTTTCGATTCTACCGATTCGCCAATGCCAAGCGAAAGCCAGGACGAACTGATTCAATTCCTATTTTATTGCCTTGCTCTGATGCTCGGCTGCGCGATTTGTTTGGCAATATATTTTATTAGGAAAAACGGGCACTGCCTTTGCTTTTATTTGTTTTTAATTAAAAATTTCCGGATTAATCAGCACAACGCTTGTGTTTTATACGAGGGTTTTGTGTACGCATAATTTGAGCGCGTTAATGCCTTATATGTTTGCAAATTGGCTTTCCGTCCTGTATTAGGATGGAATATCCTTAACGATATATACCCACTCCTTGTACCTTCGTTATATGTGCAAAATGTATCGATTACCTAATCTACCTTATGCCGCAGCCTATTTCGCGAGCGTTATTTAAAACCAAAAACGGCTCAATGTGCTGAATATTTTAGGTTTCATTAATTGAACGCAACGATCGACGATTTTTAAATTCGTCCGGGTGCAAATTCGAAGAAAATTTCAATTTAATCTTTAATGGCACGCTGGTTGAATTTTGAATTACGCAAAACTTTTCTGCGCTCGTTTCCTCAAGGCTTCATTAGAACATTCCAAGTGGGCAATATAAAAACTCCTCATAACATAAAAATAGCAAAAGAAAAGTGAAAACTCGCTGTGCGTCATCAAAGTAACAAACATGTTTTCAACTTGTGTATACTTGCGTTCATTTTTTGTTGCCATCCGTGGCTCGATTGCGAGTGACTGACCCAACCAACAAGCAACAAATGACAATCAATGATAAACAATTTGTTTTCAATGCGTTGTATTTATTGAAATTAATTCAAAGTCATTAACATTTATGTATGCGGCATACGTTGACTTTATATTCCACGGAAAGTAAATCATTTTCTGATGAAATAAGAAATTATGAAATATTAATTTGCATTTTAACATCTCGCTATCGCTATTAATAGAGCGCATATTTAAATAAATTAGTGAAACTGATACGCGGCTTTAGAATTGATTTGAATAAGAGATTATATCGTACCGTAAGGGCAGGATTTCAATACGCAATCAAGCATATAATCAGAGTTCAACCTTAATATGCAAGCTACAATTATCTCGAGTTAAATTAATGTAATTACACATTGCATACGTCCTTTTACTTAGGTATTCGCTTATATGTATAAGCAGGCATAAGAAGGAGTGGGAGTGCTTTATTATCCCAGCAAGGACTCGGCGCATAGCGTATTGATTATACTAATTAAGTATAGGTACCTATAAGGTGGCATAAAATGTAAAACTACCATTTGTATGAAGCATGGAATTTTTAAAGTCTTACGAAAATATTGCTTGTGTTATCCTTTAAGAATAAGGAAGAAATATTCGAGGAGTTTGCCAAGCCAAGTGTCTTTCTTTGTGTGGTGCGCATCACGCCATGGAATTTGTCAGGCTTGCAAATTTCCTGCTAAAATCCGGTCTTTTGTTGTGGATGAGGCTCAAAGGATCACAAGGTCCTTATTCCTTGTGTACAATCAGCGCTCGTGAAAAATCAAAAGATAAATATGAAATTTCTAGAGATTTCAACATTTTTCTTTTGTCGCAAAACGCATGTTTAAATTACTAACAAAAAGGATATGTTAAGAGAAAGAATATAAAAGGGAAGGACCAGCGTCCTAAATCAATACGAAGAATAACGACGAGCGTTTTTCTCTTCTATTGTATTAAAGTATATTTAAATTAAATGTTGGGATTGTTGAGGAGTTTTAGAAAGGTAGACATTATAATTTTTTCTGAAAAATTATGTGAAACTATTCAAAGCATGAAAAGTCTCATTTTCTTTGTGCGCTTAACGTTTACGTGTGCGGTTTGCATAAAATATTTTTTTATTAAAAGGAAACTGCTTTTAATATTGCTAATATTTAGCATTTTCTGCATTATTAAATATTAAAGTCTAAAACTCTAAATATGATATGATATTGCAGAACTTCTTGCACTTTAGCTATATATGTCTAGTTGCATAAGAAGCTTAAAGTATCAAGCGGGGCGGAAAAAGAAAAGATCAAAGAGTCGACTTTACTCTTCTAACATGTTTGTTTTAAAATTAAATCCGCAGAGTTAACAAGCTTTGACAGCTTCCGAGCATTTAAATGCGAATTAAAAAGTGCATTTGCACACATTAATTGGCACCATTTTGAGCAAACTTAATCGATTCCGTGTGATTTAATTGCAGAGACATGTGGAAAGAACGAATTCCGTTGTAATAACGGCCGCTGCATTCCCTCGCATTGGCAATGTGATAATGAAAAAGACTGCCTGGATGAAAGCGACGAGAGCGAGCAATTATGTCGTAAGTATACATTTACCTCCCAAATGATCTCCCTCAATGTAATGATGATTAAGGCTGAAATTGTCGTTGTCGAGACTCTCTTTGCATGCAACTAGCTCGACTATGTTGGGAAACTGCTGACGACGCCCTCGCCCTGTTAGGGCGATAGCTGGTTGGCAATGCATATTGATGTGGCCATTTCCGATCCTCGTGGCACTCATAAGTTCCCATGTTTTCTAAGTGCGTTTTGATGGCTTTGTTGCAGGCCAAAAAGTGTGCGGCACTGATGAGTTCACCTGCCGCGGCGCCAAAGGCGAATGCATTCCGCTAACATGGGTGTGCGACGATAACCCAGATTGTACTGATAAGAGCGATGAAGCCACTTGCAGTAAGTTTTAACTAATATAACTCGACTAATGCCTTCAATTTTATCTACGTAAAGAGTGCGCCCACTTTCCAAGAATTTTGCGATAAAACCGTATTAAATATTTACAGGATTTTGCTCAAATTTTACTCAAACTTCAATTGGATTGCAGGACTTGCCGAAAATAAATTAGAATCTCGAATAGAATATTGTTTGAATAGAACTATTTAAATAGCTTTAACTTTTTTAAAAACTATTTTGAAATACCATTCGTTCTTTTCTAATTTTATTTTCACTAGTAAAAATACTTGTTTATTTCGCTCGTTACGTTTTGTTTTATAATTTCTTCATTTATATGGATTTTGTATTTTATTTAAAATAGATTTTCAGATTATTTTCAAATATTCATTGTAATCACAGATAATTGTAATCACATTTTCTATTTTAAAACTATTTTTATTTGACCTGAAAATACATTTTTGAATGAAAAAAAAACTATTTATATTTCAAAATATATTTATAAATGGCAAGTTATTTCTTGGCAAACCTTGTTGGGTTGTCAGTCAGGTATAAACTATTCTTAAACTGCTCATAAAAGTTAGCAGCCCGGCGCATTCACATAAAAAAATTGCAATATTTAAAAAAAATGTCAAAGTTTACCTTAAATAACAAAATCTGAGAAGATTTAAAAATGTAAATGCCTTAATTCAGTGTAGTACTTGAATTATAAGCAATTTTCCCTCCTGCAATTAGATGAAACGTGTAGATCAGACGAGTTTACATGCGGCAACGGCAAATGCATTCCGCAGCGCTGGGTATGCGACATGGACAACGATTGCGGCGACAAATCCGACGAGAAGAGCTGCCCGTCGGTGACTTGCACCGAGAACGAATTTCAATGCACCGACACGTATTGCATATCAAAGAAGTGGCGTTGCGATGGCGACAACGATTGCAGCGACGGCAAGGACGAGCAGGACTGTCCACGCTCGCAGCACTCGCAGAGCATGTGCACGACCAACGAGTTCGAGTGCGGCGACCGCATTTCCTGCATCCACAAGGACTGGGTGTGCGATGGCGTCAAAGACTGCACGGACGGGCTGGACGAGTCGAAGACGCTCTGCCGCAATGTCACCTGCTCCAGCGAGCAGTTCCAATGCGGCGATCGCACCTGTCTGCCAGGACACATGCAATGCAACGGCATCGCCGAATGTAGTGATGGGAGCGATGAGAAGGATTGCGGAACGCAGCCGGCCAAATGCGATCAGCGCACTCAATTCGATTGCGGTGATAACAACTGTATTCCCTTGAGCAAAGTGTGCGATGGCAAGCAGGACTGCCCGGCGTGGGAAGACGAACCGAAAACTTGCGGGAAGAACGAGTGTCTTACTGATAACGGCGGATGCTCCCAGAAATGTGTCGATAGTCCGGCTGGTTATTATTGCGACTGCAATCAAGGCTACAAACTCGTTGACAACAAGACTTGTAAAGGTACAGATTGCCTCGTGACCTTTTCATATTCGTTTATTTTTCGCTTTGATATGATAACAACATGGCGGATAGCGCGCTAGCGGTAATAACATTTGAGGTTAATTTCTCTTTTTAGATATTAATGAATGCGAGATTCCCGGAAGTTGTTCCCAGAATTGCATAAACCATGTAGGCACTTTCAAGTGTGAATGCCTCCAAGGATATATGCGCGACCCACGGGACTTAACCAAATGCAAAGCAACTGAAGGCCACGCTTCACTCCTGTTCGCACGTCGTCGAGACATTCGCAAAATCTCCTTGGACCATCACGAAATGACGAGCATCGTCAACGAGACGAACTCGGCAACCGCCCTGGATTTCGTCTTTCGCACGGGAATGATTTTCTGGAGCGACGTCACCGATAAGAAGATCTACAAAGCGCCCATTGACGAAGGCAACGATCGCAGGGTCGTTATCAGCGACGACCTCACCACCTCCGACGGCCTCGCCGTTGATTGGATCTACAATCATATCTATTGGACGGACACCGGCAAGAACACCATCGAACTGGCGAACTTCGACGGCAGCATGCGTAAAGTTTTAATCCGTGATGGGCTGCAAGAACCGCGCGCGATTGCGCTCAATCCGATGGAAGGATGGATGTTTTGGACGGATTGGGGCAGTGAACCGAAGATTGAAAAGGCTGGCATGGACGGCACTCACCGGAAAACGATTGTTTCGTACGACGTGAAATGGCCCAACGGCTTGACACTCGATTTGGTGAAGCGACGCGTCTATTGGGTGGATGCCAAACTGTACACGATCTCTTCGTGCGACTACGATGGGCATAACCGACGCGTCATACTTTATTCGACGTACGCGCTCCGGCATCCGTTCTCGATAAGCACCTTTGAGGATTGGATATATTGGACGGACTGGGACAAGGCGGCCGTTTTCAAGGCGAATAAATTTACTGGCGAAGATCTCAAAGCTATCACTGCGACAGATATGATTCAAAATCCGATGGTGATACACGTCTACCATCCGTACAGACAGCCCGATGGGGAGAATCATTGTCAGGCGGTGAACGGGCATTGCTCGCATCTGTGCTTGCCTGCGCCGAGGATCAATGAACGCTCGGCGTTAATTTCGTGCGCTTGTCCTGAAACGCTTAGGATGCTTGCAGATGGACTTACATGTGTACAGGACGGTAAGTACAGTTTTATTTTCTCCGTTTTTATCACTTAAATTGGGAGATTTCAAGAAACTGGCATCTTTTAAAGCATTAAAGCCCATTTTGAACACTTTGCGGCGAAATATTAGAAGTAGTATTGTTTAGTTGCACTTTTCAAAGTTTTTTTTATTGATT
Organism: Leptusa sp. GC000079; assembly: GCA_030264655.1. Classification (NCBI taxonomy): domain Eukaryota; kingdom Metazoa; phylum Arthropoda; class Insecta; order Coleoptera; family Staphylinidae; genus Leptusa; species Leptusa sp. GC000079. The sequence continues at coordinate 18,862 of JARJDT010020589.1, forward strand.
TTTATTGGTTTATTATTTGATTTGATATTTAGCGACAACAACGACGACAATGGCGCCGACGACAATAACTCATGGCATTTATCATGATTACGATAATGAAATTAATAGTGAAGACCCAGTCCGTGAGTACCGCGTGATTTTTGATTTTGAAATTAATTGACTTTTTAATTCTTGGTTTTGGTTTTTACGTTTTAATTTTCCCTGTTTCTTATCACTTGTTTCTTCATTTAAAGCTTGTAGTAGAGTAGGTGACTTAGTTAGGTGACGGACTTTTCTTTCATGTTTGTGCCTCAATTCACTGCAATCTACCAACTTCAATTTAAAAACTAGCATTTGAACATGTTTTTCTTTTGCAATTGAAGGATCGTCAAATGCGTCACGTCCCATCAACGTCCTGGCGGAAAGTAACGATTCCAATTACATCGCACTTGTTATCATTGCCGTCACAGCAGTCGTTACAGTACTTGCATTTGTAAGTTTTTCTCCATTTTTTTGATCAATAAAAATGATTTTATTTGTTTCCTGTGTGTGTGTAGATCATTTACATGATTTATCGTCGTTACATGAGTCGAAACACGACATCAATGAACTTCGATAATCCTGTATACCGCAAGACGACGGAAGACACTTTCTCGTTGGAGAAGCCACGCGATGGACGATCGTATCCAAGCACAGTCGGCGAAGAGGTAAGAGCGCTAACTTTAGAATACACATCAAGATAATTACATAACCCTCACTCTATCGACTATCAATGAACCACAAATTATAGAAAGAAGCGCAATTTTTAATCATTCAATATCTCTGCATAAACTCTAGTTGAATAGTTAAAGTTGAACGTGACACCGTTGTTAATTAACGACGCACATCTTTAAACTATTAATCATTAATAAACACAGATAACAGATATCTCAATCCGTCAGTATTAGCTTATTATTGTGTAATCTTAAATGAGAAGTAAAAAAAAATATGTGGAGCAACGCGCAATTCGGAAATAACTTGTATTTTTGTAATCTACATACATTATACATATATTGTGAACTTATACTTAAATCAGCTGTGCCAATGTATTGTACGATTTATCAGTATTAAACTAACGGTTTTAACTAACTTATATCGAGCATAAACAGCACATACAACACACCAGTCTGGATTTTCGGATAGCTCTAAGCACCGAAATTAATGACGGCGTTAAACGGGTTGAACGGTTGAAAACTTCAAATTGAGTAAATACGCAACAACAAGCTGCGCAGTCGGGCGTATTTCGGATAAAATATCTGCTTTTCAGATAGATTTAATCACACTATAGAGTTTAGGGAATTAATGTCGTGCCAAATTAGTTAACTATAAGATTGAAGACCGCACAATTTGAAGTTTTTAACTGCCATTTTGAACAAAATGGCGGACTGTAATGCACTTGCACGAATTCACATCAACAGTTTTGACTTTTCGACTTTTTACATTTTTGAATCACAAACATTTGTATTTTATTTGTTTCATGCATCAATGATTAAATTAATGAGAATTATCGATCATTGGTGAGTATTCGATATTGCCGTTGATTATTTGTTGTGCTATGCTTACTCATTGTTACTTGCACCATTTTTATCAACTAATCTTAGTAAATTAATAAAATAATTCTTGCGTAATTCGATCATATATTTAATATGTTTTCTATGTTTTTTCTAGGCACAAGAACCATTAACATCAGGAACAAATGAATGTGTCTGAGTGTGTTGTGCAGGAAAAGATAAAGATTCTCATGCTCATTGTCGTAGCTTTAGCGAAATGATGCTGGTGATTGTAGAAAATTAGATATATTAAATGCATTGGGAAGGTGTGTCGAGCTCACTTAATCCAAAGATTCGTATTAGGTTGCTACAAAATGTGTACATTTTTAATTAACTAATTCTATGAGAAACGTAATCTTAAGCGTAAGCAAATTACAAACAACACAGAAACAAGCTAAGTAAAGACATATACTTACTTATAAGATAAGGACAAATTAAAGAGTAGTTTACTGCATATTAAGGAAACAACAAAATCATATTTGCAAACAACGTTCATAATTCACTTAACTTGTAGTAGCGTGTCCATAAACAATTAAACTATAATATCTGGGCGAATATATGTTACTACTTATTGAATTACATCTAAGCTATAACGTAATTAATTGTGTATATTGTATACAAACAAAAATGCAAACAATATTTATAGATTCATCGTTTAAATCTAGTTAGTACTATGTTTTCATCATATCGAATATGTTTACCTAAACTAAAATGAAGAAGCAAGAAGATTAAATGAAATGTGAAATGATTCCGTTCCTATATAAAATGCGATGTGTACGAGTATAATATGGTTAATGAATTTATTACTTATAGTTAAATTATTAATTAATTAAAAACAAACAAAACTTTAATTTGTATATAGCTAATGTTTTAAGTAGACATGTCTCTTGATTTTTAACGCACTAAATTAATTAAATTGTCGATAACTATACATAACATATATAATGCTCAAATATATAAATATTTTATTAATTTACTGCTGTAAATATATTTATCAGATATGTTTATGTGAAAAAAACATGTAAAATTATAACAAACGGCCATGTCATGTCATATTTATCGAACGCAGATATTCTGCATATTCTGTGATTTTCATTGATTAATTAATAATATTTGTTAATTGATTCCTTCATTATTATGTGTATTGTATACCCTAGTTATGTATATTTTGCACTCTTTGTTTGTTACAATGATGTATCTATTCATTTTCGAGTTTTTTTATTGCCATGTAAATTTTATTATAAATAAATATTGTCAAAACCAACATATTGTTTCATTGATAAAGCCCGAAATTAAATCCTAACATGTGGTCTTGGCTGATAAAGAAATATAGTGTATATTTGGTTGCCTGTATCAAAAAATAATGCAAAATTGTCGATAAAGTTATTTACAAGATAAGAAGTTGATAAATAAATAAAATAACGTTATTCCCAACTGAAAACAGCTCTAAAAATGTTCAAAAAGTACAAGAAACTAAAAAAAACGAGAAAAAAATAACGATTTTGAAATTTAAGGTTGTGTTGTGCCTTCTGTGCTGACACAAACAAAAACGCAGAAAAAAGTTCTTACATGCCCGGCTACTCCATAAATTATTCTACGGCAACGCAAGGCTCGCTGGCAAGCACGATGGCTTCTAAAACAAATGCCAAAGGCCTTCAATTCAAGAGCCTATATTCGTCATCAACTTCTTCCAAAAATTCATCAAATTCAATGGCGAAATCATCGAAATATTCGGGAAATACGAACACGACCGTTAAATCGCAAAAACCGTTGAAAACATGGCCGACTATGACGTGTATTACATCAAGGACGACCCTTAATAATGGAAGGGTTGATCTTGCAACGATTGCCGACAGGTGCAGCATTGCAATAGAAGGCAGGAATAATTTGATTGCTGTACATGGCCATAAAAAATAATCGAATAATTTTATAAAATTTAGGTTAAGACCGAAAATGTGTCAAATTAATTTTAAAACGAAAGGACTGCAAAAGAAATTAATTGTTAATTTCTTAATATGTATTAGTACGTTTATTGATTGTATATTAAATTTTAATTTGTCTTATGTATCAATCATTTTACACAATTGTAATTAATAATTATAAACAAATAAAAAGTTTAGTTATGTTTTTGGTTGTTGTTTTTAAATAACTTAAACCTACATATTTTTTGTATTTGCAATACTCAACTATAAATTATAAAATATACATTTTCAGATACTTTATTGCTATATAACTCTATCTCTGTAAAAGTTCATTAATATATGCGTTATATTAAATCCACCTGTAAGACTGATAATATAGAAAAGGACGACAAATGGCAATGGGGCAAGGATCAGTTGTGTTCGTCGCAAAAACTGCAAAGAACTGTAGCCCAGGAACGTTATGTAAACGTAATAAGTGACTGCAATGAGCCAAAATGTGTTGCCTAAAAAGCGCGAAGCAAACCATTCATGACTTATTAATCCTGCAACAAAAGAAATTGAATAAACTATTACAGAATTGAATTAATGAATTGTTTTGTTACCATTGTAAAAGAACAATTGACAAAAATGTAACAAAATTAACGGCGGAAAAAATGCGTTTAGATGCACATCAAATGCATATCCCCATTCAACATCAACTTCGTGCGGATTCGTACGAAAATATTTGTTTAAAAAGTACCTGAAAAATTTCCCTATAGTTTTACTACTAAACATTTGGGAAACTTACCAAAATAAGGTGGCAATTACGATGCCACAACCGATACAATCGACGAATACGACATATAACAAGAAGTTTAAGAATTGTACAAAGCCTAATCTTAAAACTATAGCAAAACCAATTGAGGTTACTGAAAATTACAATATTATACTATCTTTTGAAGCTATAAACAGTATTGTTACTTACCACACAGCCATGCTGCAAATAATACTAAAAATGCAGGGTCATCTCTTGCAAACTGTGATTTTGTTTCTACAATATTAATTGAAAAATGTAATAGAAAGAGTTAAAATTAAGTCAACTATGAGTACTTTTTCTGTATTGAAAATTCCTATA
>JARJDT010020593.1:0-12482 GCA_030264655.1 Leptusa sp. GC000079
AAGCACCTTAGTCGATTTTTCAAAATCAGAGAAAACTCCGACGTTGCCGCATCACCCATATTTAATTTGATAACTTATTTGTTGTTTTATCAGTTTTTTCTCTATTTTTACCAGGAACGAACTGCAGGAAACATTATTTGAAACTACTCAACCTCTTAACCTAATTTAAACAATCTCATAATATTAATTATTTTAAGGTAAAGCATTATTTTAAAAGTAACAACGGCAATGTCGGAGCTCTAGTTTTGTGCGGCGTTTGTTGGATAGGAGATGAAGGGAAAACAAAACATCAACTTGACATAATTTGTGAAAAATACATCGAAAATGATAATTATTATGTAAAATAAACGTGAATTTCTGTGTCGCACGAACGTATTGCATCAAAACTACACACAACACACAACAACTACCTGCAACGAGATGAATGCGAAGCGTTTAGTGCCGCTGTTTGCCAAAATTCCAGTTTATTCAAAATTCTATTCAAATATTACTCGTAACCTGCAAAAACTCGAACTCTCCCAATTCAACCAGAATAAATGCTATAGCCGTGCAAGTAGCGCAACAACAGCCCCTTCGTAAGTTTAGTGCCCTTATCGAAAAAGAAAGTGTCTTACCTGAAGTGTTTATAGTGAAAAATTGGCAAAAATCAAAATCGAACCTCTTCCGCTATCAACACCCTCAACAACAACACTGGTTGATAACGTGAGTCAATCAACTACTTCAACAGGAGTTCAACCGCACCCGGAGCCCGAACCAAAAGGTAAATACAATTTTACTTCGCGGTTTCTCAGGTTTTAATTATGATTCGCGATGTGAACGTTGCATGTTTGGTTGCCTATGTTACAAGTCTATAAACGCGTCAAAATTCAAAAATAGCAATTCACACACCGGGGTGCCGAAAGCAGTGTTTTCTGTCCTAAGATAATTTAAGTGAATAAATCGCTATTTTGCTCTTGTTAGTATCCGCGTTCACTGAAGAAGCGGCAATAAGTGATTTACTAAAATGCGGGAAGTTATCACATCAGAAATCGGTCGATTTGCGTCGCGAACAGCAACAAAACGTGTGGGCGGAAACTCTCAACTACAAAGACCGCATGGGCATCGACGTGTACAACACGTACGTGCAGATATGCATCGACAACGAGTTGCCCATCGATTACAAAACCTTCCTGCAGCTTGCCCACCCCGTAACGCCCAATCAACAAACGTATCTGTCACTCTTGCAACTCGCATCGCTGTTGGGCGACGTCAACGAAGCGGTGGAAATCTTGACTGAAATGAAAGCGCAGGGTATGACAGCCGACGAGCACGTGTTCAACGCCCTCATAGTCGGGTACACACTGCACAAGGGTCTCGAGGGCGCGAATTATGTGCTGGGCACCATGAAGTTGGCGCACGTGCCCATCACAGCGCGCACCAATTGGGGCATCCTGAACGGTCTGGTGCGCCACGGTAAGCGCGCCGAGTTCCGCCAATTCCTCGAAATCATCCCGAGCCTGTCGCAAACCGATCGCGAATACGTCGATTTGCTGCACCTGCTGGGCGCACACGGGCAGCACGCTTGGCTGGGCGACGTACTGCCCGACTTCGACTGGGACGCCAAAGATCGCGCGTTTATGAACGCCGTCCAAGAAGTGTGCATCGCCCTGGTGCACTCCAATCAACCCGAGGCGGCCATCACGTTCTACAACACGTTCGTCGACGTCACGCCCGAGCAACCGTACGGCAAATCGCTATTGGCCGAGATGCTCACGTGCCAGCTACCCATTGACACAATCATAGAGGGCGCCAAAAAACTGCAGGAAAAAAACACGCACGCCCTCTTTGATCTCGCCGTACTCACGCTAAACAAGCAATGCGTTGAACACGCCTATCAAGTGTTTGGCCAGTTGTCGTTTTTGCGTCCGCACTTCTTCTGGCCCCTCCTGCAGGTCGAGGGGCGCGCCAACGGCGAACTGGGCGTGCTTAACGTCCTTAAGCGAATGGACGAGCTGAACGTGAAGCCGGATTACGCGACACTCGAAGAGTACGCGCTGAGATACTTTAATTTGCGCGAACCGCGCGCCATCTTGGAGGCGCTAGCGCTGCAAGTGCCGAATCTTATGTATCGCGACATCCTCTCGCCGCTGCTCGCCGTGCTACTGCGCGCAAACTTGGTCGACGAGGCCAAGAACCTGTGCGCCTCGAGCAGCAAAACGCCAGTGCTGGCAGACCCGCTCATCAGGCACCTGGCGGACGCGTGGACGCGCACGAAAAACACCGCGCTTGTCGGCATCCTGCAGAAGCTGTGCGAGACGAACACGCCCTCGGTGGACTACACGGGCATCTTTGTCGAGCGCTGCCTGCGCAAAACAAAGCAGGACGACGCGCACCACGTGCTGGCGCTGCTGAAGACGCTCGACGAGCACAAACTGCGCCTGACGGCGACGTACTACGACGCGTTGACGCACATGCTCGCCGGCACCGCCGACTGCGAGGCGCAGCTGGAGCGCCTGCTGGACATTACGAAGCAGGAGGGCGCGCGCATCACGCACCCCAGAGATATGAACGTCGACGAGCTCGAGTGCCACCTGGTGGAGCTCGAGGCGAAGGGCATGGATGTGCGCGGCGTTGTCCGCAAGCTGCTCATGGCGCACGCGCGCCGCGGCCACCACGAGCGCGTCACGCAGTTGCGCAAGTATATGCTTGCGCGCAACTACGACGAGTCGGCGGGCATGAAGAGCACGCTCTTTCACTCGTTTGTCATGAGCGGCGACCTCAAGTCGGCGAAGAGCGTCTACGAGGAGCTCAAGACGACGTATCCGAGCTTCAAGGTGGACTCGTTCAAGATGGTCGACTTTGCGACGCTTCTGGTGAAGAGCGACGCTATCGACGAGGCGATTTCGACGCTGAACCGCGAAACGCGTCCGATAAAGTGAGTACACCACGTGTTTTGAACGTCTTCTTCGAGAAGCGGGCACTGTTGTTTGTGTGTAATTTAGTTTTGCTAGAGTTGACAGCTCGATGGAGCGCAATTGCTGGAATCTGCTGGGTGCGGCCAAGCGCCCCGAGGACGCCTTCCGGCTGTTTGAGCTCATGGTCGCCAAAAACTACTGCAAGCCGACCAACGTCATCCTCGGCCCTATTCTGCGGCCGTTTGTTAGCACGTTAGTTGTTGCACTATTCGAATATAGATGGCGCTGTTTTTCACTAACATTAAGTGGGGGTTTTCAGTGACACTATCGATAAACTAGTCAACAATTTCGTCAATTGCTGCGAACAGTACAAGGCGACACCGCTGCAGCTCGAGGTCTTGTGTGTGGTGCTCGATGCGAAGAACGAGGCTCTCTTGCAGCGCGTCATTGACGCGATAACGCGTGTTCATGGCGGCGCCGCTGCCCGCTTGGGACTCATTTCGGCGCTGGCGGAGAAAGGACTCGAGAAGCCCATACTCAAATTACTCGCGGTAAGTCACACGCGTTTTTTTTTGTTTTGCGTCTATTAGCGCAGCATTGAGGTTAGGTTCTTGTGAACAATATATAGGAGCGGCAACAGTTTAAAATTACTGACCTGTCGAACCGCATCCAACGGTGGGTGAACGAGGAGAAGCTGCTGCCGCTGGAGACGCTCGAGGCGGCCAATCGGCGGCTGTCGATCAGCGCCTTTGATACGCAGCTGACGTCGAGCGCCATCATGAAGATTCACTGCAATCGACACGATTTTCCTTCAGCGCTCAACTACTGGCGCCACCTCGAGGAGAATGACGGCGCGATTAGTCAACCCTGTGCGGCGGAACTAGTCGCCTTGCTGGAGAAACACATGTTTACTGTTCCTGACTCACTGCGACACCTGTCGACCAAGTCCGAAAGCAAAAAAAATTGATTTTTGCTGTTTTACCATAATTTTCAACAAAATGAAATAAAATAGTCGTTTTTCTATTATTAAATGTTGCAACACAGCCTCAATCTCAATACACACTCCTAACCTAACCTAGACACAGTTTTTTTTTCGTGTTTTTGTGGTGATTTTAGCTTAGCGCTCTTCGAATATCATCGAAACGGGCGCTTTCGGCGCTAGTAGAAACTCGAATTGCACTTGTAATGCGCGCGTCGTCACTTTCGGCACGAATTTCTCGACAATTTTGCGTATTATGACAGGGAGCGATTGTTCGATGAAGCGCTTGCCGGGACACGTGCGCCGCCCAGCGCCGAAGGGTATCACTAGAAAAGTGGCCGCTGAGCTTGTCGCTTGTTTGCGCTCGTCGAGCCATCGCTCCGGGATGAAATCGTTGGGTTGGTAGAAGTTGGCCTCGTCGCGGCACGCCAACCCCGTCTGTGCCAAGACGACGCTTCCTACGGGCACTTTGTACCCGCTCAGCAGCAGCTCCTCCTGGGTGACGCGCGCCAGACATATCGCGGTTGGCATCAGTCGAAACGATTCGTTGATGCACGCGCGCAGATAATCGTCGTCTTGGAGGAGCTTTTCGTGGACGTTTTCGTTGCGCGCGATTAGATCGAGCAAAAACACTAGGCTATTGCGCATTGTGTAGATTCCAGCGGCGATGAAGTCGACTATCGCGGCGGTTTTCTCGCGTTCGTCGACATCCGCGCCGAGCACACTCTGGAAGATGGCCGACGTGATGGCGTTGTTGGGCGATTGCGCACTGTGTACAATCTCCGAGACTAGCGTGTAGATTTCCTCCTCGCTGTGCGCCAGCTTCCGATACGCGGGAGTTGGGAAGAGCTTCCACAGAGGAAGCCCGTAGTAGGTGTCGCGACATGCCACAAAGTGGTTTGCGACCGCCACCGCCAGGCGGCTTTGCAGCGATCGTGCCGACTCGTTGCCTGCGTCGCGTGTTTCCGTCTCGGTGAGAAATCCCATTCGGCGTCCCAAAACTAGGCAGCAGATTGCCTCCAGGCCGAGTCTCGACGCTAAATTCTCCACCTCCAACACTTCGTTGGAATCAGTGCGTGAGTGCGATAACAGGGTGCAAAAGTCATCGGCGATGTGCTCCAATTCGGGTAGATACGAAGCTATAGTCTTGGCGCTGGTTAAATTCGAGGTTAAGTTGCTCCGCAAGTGGTACCACTTTTCCCCTAGAATTTCAAAAATTCCCCTAGGTTAAATTTTTTCTTCGAAATTAACGTGTGAAAATTACCTTGTTCGTTTACAATGCCTGTGCTTGCGTATCGGTTAGTGTGATTGCGGCGATAATGCGCGATTGCTTCCGTTGGCGGCCGAATTGGGAACTTGCCGGAAGACTTCAACACCTTTTCGATGTCCTGTCGCCCGAAGACGCTGATTACAGGTATGTTCCATAACGCTTCTTCCTTTAATATTCGCCCGTGTTTGGTGAGCATGTCTGCGTAGAAGGTGTGCACTTGCGAAAAGTTGTAACCGCCAAGTCGGCTGTACACCCACGAAGTGCCCAAAATTGGCAGAGCCCATGGGCCTGGAATGTTTTTCGCACGTGTCTTTGCGATTGCATTCAGTTTGTTCCATGGCGGTTTGCCTGTTCCCAATAGATACCAACAGATTAGCAGCGTTGCCAATAAGACAACTTCCAAAACTTGCACAATGTCCATATGTAACAAAAACAAAAAACAATGAGTCGAAAAAATTACAGACGAAATGGGCGTCTGCGATTGGTCGCAATTGTTTATTTGTTTGTCGGTTGCTACGGTAACGAAGTCGGTAACCGTGGTAACCAATTAAAGTAATTGTTTGTCGTCAAATTATTGCAGCACGAGTTATTGTTGTTTGTTTTCTGAAGTTTGGCGAGTTTGTGTTGTAGTTGTGGTGTTATCACTGTGATGTGCGTGCGCACCTCGCACTTGATCTTGAATTGAAGCACTTGCTTTGCTTCTTGCGCGCAATGCGTTGTGCTTGCGCGTAATTTATCGAGCAGAAGATTACAATTTGCAACTGTACTCCACTCCAGTCGCAGCAAGGCACAAGGCGCGAGTCGCTGTGAGTCTCGTCGAGGAATCATTTTTATCTATATATGCGCGTTTGGCTTTGCTCCTCATGATCCATGCTTTATTCGTGCTTGCGCTTGTGTGCGCTGTATGTAGATATTACTCGTATGTTGTACGTACGTCGAACTAAAATAAAATGCGGTAATGTGTGCAGGATTAGTTCGGTGACCTCAGCAACAGCAACATCTCAACAACAACAACAACAACGACTCTTTCATATACGAGTCGACATCGAAATATTGTATGCTAATATACACTTTGTTTGATCTTTTAAATTTTTAATTTTATGACAAAAACATCCTGTATGCTCCGCTTCTTTATCAAACAAAGATGTCTCAGCATTATTAAATCATCCAAGTTGTCTTGTACATTGTGAACTCTTATCTTAAGAACATAAAAAGTAAAAGTAAACTGACTGGAACCGATAATGATAACGCGCTTGTCGCTCACATACACTAATTGACGTACGAATGGTTTTAAATGTTTGCATTGGGCTTAACGCTCGAATTAATTTCATTTTAACATATTTTTTTCGCTTTAATTGTGTGGCCTTCCACTTGACCTTCGCGATGTATTTCTATTTCTTCATCGATTCACGCAGCCACAGCGATTTCAATGTTAAATTTTGCAAATGTTTTCGTCTAAGATTTCAAAATTAAATGTGTGGACTTGACACAGAAAGAGCGAAAATTATTGCATTTATCAAGTGCAATTAATTATTAAAAGTCAAGGAAAACGAAAAATTTAATTTATTCATAATAAATTTACATTATTTTTGGCGCAAGCGCATAAAAATATTTATTTTAGTATTTTAATTATAAACTAATGTTTAGAAAGTTGCCTAAGTTTACATTGTTGATTTGGAGCTATGGCGTCGATATGCTTTCCGGCAGTTGCCGCGTTGCCATATCATCGTAGGCTATCGTAAAGACGCTCTTTTTGACAGCGATGGGTGGGCGTGTCGTCAACGCAATGCCCGAATCGACGTCCCCCTCCGGTCCACTCAAATTACTCCCCTGGCCTTGGCCGCGCGCGGTCTGTTGTCCCTGTTGCCCTTGTTCGGCAGTCTTGGCATTCGTGGTTTTGACCGTCGGTGGCATAGTGATACTCGTCTCGAATCGGTTCTTCGAATGTTGTATTCGCGGATGTTCGGGTCCCGGCGCTGTAGGCAACTCAAACTTCTTGCCCGGCTTCGCTACCTGCTGGCTCTGCTTTTTCGACACTTTGGTCGCGGACGTTTCCACCTCTTTTTTCGTCACTATGGGCTTGGGCAGTTTCGACTTGATGTTGGCGTTACTGGACGTCGATCGACTCGTATTGGGTTTGTACCATTCCATGTACCTGGCGGACTGTTTCTTGCGGAGTGGGATCCGCGAGCGCTGGCTGGAGTTTGACGCGCCGGACGCACGCGACATGGAGAGCCTCGTGAGGTCCTGTTGGCTGAAGGCTTTGTCCCGCGCGCGCTTCATTGCCTGCCGCGCGACGAGCTCCAGGGCGAGGTCATTCTCGGACTTGCGGCGCCCACTTTGCGTCCTGCCCTCTGTACCAGTGTCCAGGTCATAAGGCGGTGAAGGCGACTCTTCTTCCAACGAGTCTGAATAGTGCCCACGGTCTTCTTCGTCCTGGTCTGGCTCCAGGTCAGGTTCCGACTCGGATTGGTTCAAAGAATCCGAGATTTCCTGCAGGACCTCTTTGCGTAGGCCCCGACTGGAGGCATTCCGCCCGTGCTTAACCGTATCCGTCCGTGTTTTGTCTTTGTTTTTGGGCGGACCTTGGGTTTGGTTCTCCGCCTCTACCTTCATCTGTCGCAATATACTGCTCCGCGTCTGGCTGTATTTGATGCTCTTGGCGCTCTTCTGTTTCTGCTCGTGGACACTCATCGCTTGTTCGTGCTCGGACTCTTCCTGTATCGGCGTGCGGATCTTGCGCTTGAGCTGTTTGTGCACCCGGTGCTTCCTGGCGCGGGTGGCCTCCTCCTCGTCGTCGGTGGAGGCGTCGTTGTCGGACCTAGTCTGTCGCACTGGCGGCCGCAAGTAGACGAATTCCGTCTGCGTGCTGGCGTTCTGGTCCGTTTGCGTGCCGGCCGGCAGCGATTGGGTTTCCAGCCGCAGATCCCGCTCGCGCTCTAAGAGGATTTGCCGCAGGAGCGCGTTTTGCTGTCGCAGGCTCTCCTCCAGCAGCTCGTGCTCGGACTGGATCCGGTGCAGTGTGCTCTCCTGCATTTGCTGCTGCTGCTGCTGGTCAATGTAGCGCCGCATGAGGATGTCTTTGCCGTCGATGACGTACGTCTGCTCCGGGAGAAGTGTCACGGGCCGTTCGGTGGCGGGCCCGCGCGTCACCAACCGCAGGATATCGGCGCCTCCTTCGCGGATGTAGTACTCGCGTTTGCGGCCACGTTCCGAACCGCGCTCCATCTCGTGCCGGCGGATCGAGTCAAAGTCTTCGGAGTTGTGCTCGGGTGTCCAGGCCTCCCGCCGGCCGAACCACTCGGCGACTTGAACCGAGCGGTTCTCCATCGGTGGCAACTGTGGTGGTGGCCCACTCTCAACCTCACCCACTGCTTCCTCTTTGACCAGCACCACTTTTTCGATGTCCACAGGACTCACGCGCCTTCTGCGCTTGCGTGGAGCGACATAGAGTGGGCATCCTTCCAGAACACAGCACAGGACCATGATGAGACACACGAGGAGGATTAGGAGGAGGATTATCAAGAGGAGCCACCAGAGATTGCTCCACGTTCCGCCCGCCATGGCTACGCGTATACGGGAACGTTCCTCCTCCTTGCGGTAGAGGATCTCCTTGATTTTCTCAATGTCCAAGACATTGTTTGAGCCCGTGTCGAAGGACACAGTCGTCTCGGCGATGGACTTTTCGCCGATGCTGCCCTCAGTCACGTCCAGCACGTTGGGTTCGTCGCCCCGATAAGGCCTTATCCGGTTTACGACCACTTGACCGCCGATAAGCTGGCTGAGGGTGTCTTCCAGTTCTTTGCGGTTGGGGTTCGTCCCGCTGACCACAAAGAGCATTTTGTAGTTTTTCGCCGTCTCTGGCGGGTACAGGCGTATTTCGCACTCGGACCATAGTCGCGGCACGCCGTTATCGTAGGCCCGCGCTTTCAACGTGGCAATCTCGTTGTGGTTCCACTGTCCGGTGAGTCGCAGCTCTCCGCTGGAGGTGTCTATGGATAGGTTTGCGGGCGCTCCGATTAGTTCGTAGTTGAGCTCGTTGTTGGGCGCCGATATGTCGGCATCCCTGGCGACCACAAAGGCCGGCACGGTGAACTGCCGCCGCGACTGGTCCATGATAAACTCGTAGAGCGCTTTCTCGAACTGTGGCTCGTTGTCGTTCACGTCTAGGACACTCACTGTCACTTGCGCTTTGCTGGTGAGACTCTCCTTGGAGCCCACGTCACTGGCGACCACCTCGAAGCTGCTCTCCGAGCCGCTCTCCGCGTCCAGAGCACCCGTGTTCTTTACACTGATCACGCCCGTCTTCTCGTCGATGGCGAACAACTCGCCGCCGATGAGCGAGTACCGGATATTGACCGAGCGGCGGTCCTGGTCGGTGGCGAGCACCTTGAGCACTGTGGTGCCACTCGCGGCGTTCTCGAGCACTTCGGCGCGATAGTGCTGCTGCATAAATTCGGGCGCGTTGTCGTTGACGTCGCGCAGGTCGATCTTGATTAGGGCTCTTGCTGTCGCGTTGCCGTCGCCCAACTCCTGCGCGATGAGCATCGCCTCGAGGGACTTTTGGTGCTCGTAGTCCAAGGCGCGCGGGTCGCGCACCTTGAGCACAAACTTGGAGCGGCCTTCGATGACGTTCGGGATGACGTCGAAGGTGCCGTTGTCGTTGTCCACGCGCAGCGAGTAGATGGTGCCCGTCGTCCCGATCAGCTCCAGGTCGAGGTCCAGTTGCGTGCCGCGCGCCGCATTCTCGTCGAGGCTCGTCGCAAACAGCTGCTTGTTGAAGAAGGGCGCTGTCGATGTGAGTGGCGGGGGGATGAGGGCCAACTTGACGGTCGTTGACTGCGCGGGCGACTCCTTAGCGTTGGCGCGCACTTCTTCGGCGACGACGGTTAGGATGATCGGGGTATTGGTGTGGCTTATCGATTGTATGTCGATGAGTGGTTTGGCCAGGCGTAATTCACCTGCGGAAAAGTCATCGTAATGTACCTACGTAATGAAGTCTAGACAGGAAATGGGAAACCGGATGTGGCCACCGGAAGTGCATACTGGGGGTTGTAAATTACCTGTGTCTTCGGAAAGGTTGAAGAATTGCACGAATGCGTTGCCTTCGGGGACGAGGCCGTAGCGGATGTCGCGCGGTTTGCCGCGATCGCCGTCTTCGGCCGAGACGCGCAGGATGAGATCGCCTGGTTGCAGATCGCTGGCGAGTTGCGTTGTTGGTGGCGCGAGGGTGAACACGGGCGGTGTGTCTTGCTCGTCGAGGACGGCGACTAGCAGCGGCCATGCGGCTATGTTGCGTGTGTCTTTGTCGTTTTCGCTCCAGGGGTCCTGTGTACAGGGTGACGCAAACATTTAAGACAATTTAAGGCGTTCAATTAGAGTACGTGAATAAAATAGTTTTGTGCGGGGGTTGCGTGACCAGCGCTTCACTTGTGATTACTTTCGGCGGTTACGGTTTATACATATTTCGATTGCGTGATGGCAGGACACGTGACCTACGACTCGCATCAGTCTTACACGTATTGTAAATGACCTATGTTATGTTGTTGCCCTCTTTTATTTCACTTGCCCGGAAATTAGGGTGAAAATTTTATGAACGAACACGAGAAACCTATAAGATTTACAATAATGTTCAAGTGCGTGGATTTTCTGGTGAAAATGCAGGTGAGTTAACTTTTTCTTGTGAAATTTGATAGGTTTTTATTTATAGTATTTCGATACACTTGGACACAAATAGCTTTGGTTATCTTATTGCGTGAATCTTCTATTTCTATTGCTTTCCTTGAGTTTTCAAAATTCAATAAAACATTTAAATTCGATTATTTGCCGGCGTATACAAAACGATAATTTAAATAATGGCGATTCTAAATAGAATTATTTATGTTTTAAGTGGAGTAATGTCGGTCAGCATAATATTTATTCATGCGATTAAGTATGCGATATGAAAATGTCCTGGAAATGTGAAAAATCTAAATAAAACACAAACAACGTACACTCATGTGAGAGTATAGGAAATCAGGTCGGAGCAATTACTACATCGTATATCGTTTTCGTTTTATTGTTATTTAGCTCGGTTATTAGTTATTGCGCACACGTTTGCACGTCATAATAATTTCGATTTGTTACAAGACACAAGTTACAACAATATACAATAGGTATTTATTTATAATTCAATATAAGCTGGCTTTGATATAATTGCATCTTAGTAAGATTTGCGAATTGGGTTGCATAAATTAAAGAATAGCTTACACTTTTTTGACAGTTCTTTATTCCTAAATTCATTTCTCATTTTGTAAATTGTGTTGCGTAGCTTTTAACTATTTATATTAGGAGTGTGCTACTTTTTTAAACGCTTAAAGTTTAATTTCCGGTTTGGTTTACACCCCCAACTACTAACAATTCACAGTACGCTTCATTCCCATCCATTCAGACACTTATTTCGACCGTTTCGTGTGCTCTATTACTAGTGTAACAAAAGAAAAGAACTGGATAAAGACGCAAACAAGAAACAAATACGTCAAATATCTTCACGAGTTACACTTTATAAATGAAGGGTAAGGCCCAATAAATTGGACGTTTAAGGCTGATTTCACCAAACTTAAAGTTCGTTTAGCGTAACTTTAAATTACTTTTACGCGAAATCTCTAATAGTAACCGGATGATTTTCAAATGTCACAAAATGAGTGTCATTCTTCCTATTTTGAGGGGTACAAAATTTAAGAGGTTATTCACTGGGATTAATGGCGTTGTTTTTGGTTTTAACTTAGTCAAACATAGTTTGACTCTGTGTTACTACCTTGTCAACTGGGAATATGATCTAATCGTTGTTTAATTAAACGGGGTTTAGTTTAATTAAGTTCACGCTGGTGATTATAAGGTTTTACAAAACTCTAGAAATTCAAGGAGTCTTGTCTTGAATTCTCGTCAAAATCAAGACAGACTAGGAAAATATCAAAATCTATAATAGAAGACAAGACAGGATTAAGTTTCCAAGAAATTTTACAAAAAATATCGAGAAAATTCTAGAAATTTAAAGAAAATAAATAAAAATTGCAAGACAAGACAAGAAACGCAAATTTCTTTGTGTTGATATTTCGAGACAAAACAAGAAATCCAATTCAAGACAAGAATTCTTGGCTCATGAAACCCTACTGGTGAAATTCGACGGTCATCTAAACGTCAGTTCATAATTTAATTGGAGTTTAATAAAACTACAATGAAATTATAGTAGCTTTCCTTTTACACAAAAAATCAGTTAATTCTCAGTTGTGAGACAAAACTCACTTCTTTGCACGTTCCTTTTGGAACTGAGAACTGAAACTAAAGTGAGTTTTCTCAC